>JAQGAD010000276.1:0-50111 GCA_034696625.1 Isotomurus palustris | reverse complement strand
TGTGTAATCCAGCAGAGTTGAGAGTATCAATCATTACAAACTATTATCACATTATAAATCTAACAAGTACAAAGTACGCAGCACAACAGTAAGTAAGGGAATGCCGAGGTAGCATTCACAATACAGAAGTAACAAAGCTGTTATCGTATCTACAGTCTATTATAAATTAACATCTAAATGGATTTTTATAATCATAAGGTGTACTAATGTGGGTGCTAGGAAAAATAGACTCTATTTGTATTACTCCTGTTGATTTGCTTGATATCTGATCTGTAATAAATTTGCCATGCATAAAAGTGAATGTTAATTTGTGTGTGTGTGGGTGAAGTCACAATTCCTTGTCCGTGGTCAACAATATTTCTTTTAATCTACGAGTCCTGTATAAATATGTGTGGGATGTAGGATTCTAGTTGCATTTACATTTACATGATGAACTAGTGTGGACGATATTTTAAAGATTATAGGGCAGTGGAATGAGGCTAGGTCAGGTTAGGTTTAAAATGTCAATATTTATTTACTCTGCCAAATCAGGTTGAAGTTGACATGACAGGTTGATATTTTTGTATTTATTTGTGTACAGATTCGATTTAATCCTACATTAAATTTGATGTACTAGTGTACGGTTGTGGATTTAGGTCAGCATTCAATTTCTTTATGGATAGATTGGGTGTCCTTTTCATTTGCTAGACTGTTGACTGTGTTTTAAACACTCCGTGATTAAAGAATTTAGGTAAAGGTAAAGGCTGGGAGGACTTTGAAATTTTGAATTAGTGTGTGTCGAAAATAGATGCACAGATGCACACAGAAGCAACTTGGCATTAAGTAGGATATAATGGATTACTTGGAAATTATTAGTGTGATAAATTCACCTGTCTAAAAGTTTGAATTGAAGACGCTGTTTTGAATTCAGCGTGTGTCATTCACTGTCAACGATCATTCGGGCCTTCGTGGGCAATGCCTTACAAGGCTTCCTCTGCATAATGGGAAATTAAAAGTATAAACACAATAAACTATTTACGTGCAGTTTGCAGTTGAGTAAAGCTTGTCAGTGTTATAAATAGTTGCATAATGATACTGCACTTTTGTAGAAAGAGAAATGCAATGACAAATTGTCTTTTGATAATCAAAATTACGTGGATTTAGTCATGGGATGAATTTCATCAGTGCTTCTCTGTATTCTCTGTGCATACAACCTACCTGTGTGTGTGTGTGTGTGTGGTAGTGTCTGCTTATTACTGAATTTGCACTGTGTATATATTTTGCAACCACAGTATGCGCAGTGTTGAGTGTTGAGTGTGAATGAGGGTTAATGTTTTGCGCAATCAATGTATCGAATTGATTTACAAATTGTAAAAGGAAAAGTGCATTTCTCCGATAAAATCGAACAATGAACGAGGAAGGAAGGTTTGGGATTTAAAATTGAGAAATTAAAATTTTAGATTCCACTTTTAGAAGCCACCAGTGCAGAACTGTGTCTGTTGAATAATTATAATTTAAGTGTACACAAACTGTTCTGTATTGAAATTTGCTTTACAGCTGCTGCTATTTCAGTTTGTTTCTTGAAAGTAAAATGCTACGCTATCATTTACTACTTGCCAGTCATTGCCTGAAGTTGATGAGTTAGTGAAATGTAAAATGTGAGTGGGAGGTTGCGGTAGGAATTAGGAATTATACTTTATCCTAGAATGAATGAATGAATGGAAGAGCTTACAAAATAGCTTTACGTAAGTCACTATTATTTCTGTGCAGATAAGTAATTCAGTAATCCTTATTCTAGGACTTCTGGGTGAAATTATAATTAATTGGCTTCCCTAGTTAATCACTCAATAAGTCTCAAGCGTTTTATAGAAATCCACTAAGCCATATCGAATTCTATCAGACGGATCTTCCTTGTGGGAAATTAGATTTTGAATAGAGAGAAACTCGCAAAAACTTGACTTTGAGGGTTTGAACACTTGAGGAAGTAATTTGTGTCAATTCTTAATGAGAAATCTGTTCAAATTGTAATTTGCTTGTGAATTGTAAACGAGGTAGTCCTTATTTGGGTGGATGGAATCATGGAATGGAGAAATGAAGACTGTGTAATGAAGTTAAGTGAAATGTGTAATCATGAAAATGTTTCAATTAGGATTTTAATCGCATTTTCGGATCATAAAAGGGACAAGATGGTGTAATGATTGCAAAGGAAAGGATTGAGGAGACAGCGAGTCTGAATACACCTTTTTTATTTTATTTTGTTGACACAAGTTGACAGGCAATGGGAGGTCTCGTGAAACACGACTACACGACATTGTCATAATTGTACTGCAATTTAATTTACCTAGTCTACCTTAGGTTTCTTGGTGCGTTATTGTTATCAGTACCTTATGACTCTGATAATCCGACATTTGGGTAACATAATTATGAAGACGATTCATCAAAAACTGTATTGATAATGGCAGGGATATCCAATTTCAGCAGAGTAGTACGTCATTTGCTGTGAGGTGATGAAGTAGAAGGCTGATTAATTAGCAGTTTAGCAGACTGTAAACTTGTCAGTTGTGGTTCAGAAATGTCATAAAAATTATTTGGAATGGAACAATGAAAGTACAAAGTCAAAGTTAAGTAACTGCTGGTCCTCAGCGAATGAATTCATTCGAGAATCGAGACTCATTACCTCAAAAAGGATTTTAAGTGTTATAGTGTTTAATGTCAGCAGTAAACTCCTTTTAGAGGTTAACGAATTCACGATGCTATTAGTTAGACAGGAGCGGCTGAGGAGAAGAAATTATTGCATAATCATAATCGCCTCATCTTCTTATGATGAGCAGAAGAGTGCAGAGTCTTGCTTTACTGCATAGGTGAGTTATTAAGGTAAGTAGCCGTAGTGTGAAGGCAAAGAACAAGACGGATCCTCCCACTAATTGTAATAATAATGATGATGAATGATGACGATTCAAGATGCAGTTGTGTTGTAAGTTGAGGTAGCTTTGCTTTTAGCTTTAGTCTGTCTGTCTCAGGTAAAAAGAGTAAGAAGTAAAATGCAATCAAGGTGAGACAGATTTCATCCTTTTCGTAATTTCGATTCAGAGATTTCGAGGTGTCGGCAATCGGCATCGGCGTCGGCACTTTTTGGGCTTGTAGGTTGTAGGCTGTAGGACATCTTCCACATTACACAAATGAGGCAGCTGGGAAATTGGAACAAGACATGGATTTGTTTTAGTTTAATGCTTAAGTTGCACACAACTAATATAATAAAGGTTATGAGATCTTTCCCTTACTTTTGTGTAGCTGATTAAATCCTCAAAAATCTACTGACACGTGTGCAAATGAAATGAAAAGTATTAAGTATGAAATGTCTGATGTAAATTACACCCAACAACCCAACCCACCTTTAAAGGATCATGCTTCAAATTTTTAAATGTTGCACTGTCAAAATGAATGCCTCTGTTAGAAACTAGTTTTGACGAATGAATTGCTTTTTGCATTTGCACATGCCAGCAGATTGAGATTCTGAGATGACATGAAGATGACAAGTAGAATGACAACACAGCGTAAAGAAGTCGTTGGTCATCTTGAAGAAAACTCATAATGATAAACATCGTTTGCTTAAACGTTGAAGATGTCATTTCATAATGGGCAAGCCCGTTTAAGTAGTTTCATGTGAGTTAAAGAGATATAGACATGCTCAGTCAGGATACAGATAGCCATGTGCTGTTTATTTATCATAAGATTATTCAGGTGTGAATACGAACTACTTATGAATGGCATCAGTTTCCTTGCACCAAAATAACAAAGCAAATAAATTGACACTCAAGCAATCAATTCATATTCAAGTTTCAGCATAATAAATGGAATTGCGAACACAAGCAGAGCCTCAGGGATTTCCCTCAACCATATCTGTTGAAATTAACATTTATTTTAAATGTGTAGTATTTTCGTAATGGCCTGGTGATTAAAATATTAGCGAAATGGTATTTTTGTTCAAATTTGAACCGGAACTTCGGCTACGTACTCTTGTGTGGGTGTTTGCGAATATAAAGTTCAATACCGAGAAGTTGGCCACAGCCATGAAACCACGATACTTCTGGTGATACTAATTACTTAAGGGGAATTGTGCTAAATCATTTAAGTTGACACACTCTGTTCACATTCACTGTGATGAAGATCCTGGAGAACTGGAAATGACAAGTCGATTTCCCCACTTTAATCAGAGACGAATAAATAACGAAAGAATAATTGAGTGTCGTGACGTGACCAATCTTTTGAATGAAACCTAAACCTACACAGCATGTGTGCTTACAAAAACACATTTGCTTCGATTGAAGTAAAATTCGTTAACCTCTGGAACTATCTCTCAATGGGGTTTTATTACAGGTCAAAGTCAAGGTTAAATGTTGATAAAAACCAAGCAAATATAAAATATATGAGTTGGTTTTTTACATGGTAGGCTCCTAATGTTCCGCAATCGGGCAGCCTGAATATTTGACTAAATCACATGAATCATCGATAAGATCAAATATTCAAAATTCCAAATACACAACACATTGTTTTGAGGCTGGAGATAATTAAGGAGTTGCAATGTGTCGGAAAGCATTATCAGACCAACAATGTTTTGTAACGTGTACGTCATGTTTACAACAAAACTAATACACGTTCATTACATTCATCTTTACCGAACAATATTGTCCAAATTAATGCAGGTGCAATTTTAAACTTCGATCAAAACTTCGGTAAAATAGACAAATAGAGCAAAGTATTCATTCGCAACTAGTGATCGATCACATAATCTTTTTTATTATTATCCCATCAATTACATCTGTGGATCTATGGTGTCTGGTGCTCATTATTCGCATCACAGCGCACAGATGCTGTTGGCTGTTGGCAAGAGAAGTTACACATTAAGTTTTGGGTTGTAGGTCATGACACGAGGCATTCAAATTTTGAAATAATTGGCATTTTGAATTGTTGACCTAAACAAGATGACTGAAAAGGGTCAGGATTGAATGGAATTTGGCTTAAAATTTGAATGACGACAGTTGCAGTCTTGTGTGTAAAGATTTATTTCACTGGATATGCATTTGTTCAAATATGTTTTGTGTTGTGCTCAGTGCTGAGTGATTGTTTCACAATGGAAGAATGGATCACGAAGTCTTTCATGGAAATGCCATATTATTATAGATTGTGTGATGATATGCTCTGGTGTGTGTTGAGTATTGAGCGTTGACTATTATTCTCCTGATTCAAAGTCATCCGAGGCAGATTTCAGAATAGTTCAATCTTCAATGTTGAATGTGATGATACGATTGGTAGATTGGCCTGGGCAAACAAACATTTGCGTCAATCCTTTGTATCTTTATATTGGGTCTATTCACTTGTCGAGTAGATCGAGGAGGAAAGTATAATTATAATTTATGTTATAAAATGCCACATTATTTATTATATTGCGTCTCATGTGTTGATGCAAATATCAACTACGTGCTACATAGATCAAGTACACTTTCTATCTGATCAATTTCTTCAACAATAATCTTAGTCGTGGAACTGTGAAGAAGTGTAGAGATGCATTCAATTTAACTTTTTAAGGAGAGTATCGGTTCATTGCCAGTGGTTGAAATGGTTTCATGTATCTGGAAGATTCTAGTTCACAGTGACATTCGCTAGATTTCCAGTTTTCCACCGGACAAATTGGAGCACCCCAAATAGTCATGATTTTTCAATGATGATTTTTTTTCATGGTTTCATTCAATTCAATTTTATACAAAGGGTTTCCTTTTCAAAAATTCTGAATCTCATTTAGATCGTGGTTTGCGTGAAGTTCGCATGAACCAACAGAAAGTTTGTCAATGATGGTAATGATGAATGATACACAAATGAATGAGATTCGTGAATCTTTCCCTGAATTCCCAGAATCGGAGACAATAAACTGCGAGGGAGGTGAGGTGATTAATTCATCACACAATGTAGGATGTCAAGTGAAGCAATAGAAGTGTATCATATAAGTACATAGACATTTCCTTTTCAAATTTTCTCTTTCTGTGATGTAAATATTTTATACTTTATACTTCACAAAGTTTATTTATTAAACATTCGTGACTTTGCACAAGTTATCGTATGTGGTTAGTGGAGATTAAGCATCGCACCGCACTGCTGCAATCGGTGGCTTCATTAAGATTGTACATGTTTTCAATGTTACGTAAAGTATAATTGACTCGTAAAGTTTACTTGTTATGAAATTCCAGTCATGTTCGAATTTGCAGATTCTGAGCTGTTTTGTAATAACACAAGTAATGTTGGTATTATTGTCTTTTAATTTAAACTGTGGTAAACCTAGGAATGTTGGATTCATCATTTATCTTATTGTCAATTGTGCAATGAAGTAACTACCATCTAGATACCTTAAGACGGAGTAATTGCATTTTAGATCTTGAAAGACACATGCAAATTTGCAGAGGCAGATGCAGTATTCGTAAAATGCAAAATGCACAACCTGAATTAACGCTCCAATTAAATTAAATTTGGTTTTTGAAATGACGCCAATAAAGGATGATAGTTGGTAGCGTATTGAAATTAAAAGTGTTAGTGAGGTTTGTGTACTCGTATTAAACACTATAATTACTTTAATATTCCACACTGAACATGCCACAAATTTTCTAACTATCACACTATGAGGGAATCTGCTATCTGCTGTGCAGCAAATATCATCAAAGAAAAACACGTAATAGAACAGTTGTTGTATTCAGTATGATTCAATTAGCTCAATTAGCTCCTGTAGCACGTAGCGAAAATATTTGCTCACTTCATTCGTCGTTCGTTGTTTCTTGGCTGCAGAGTTCCAGACTTCAAGATGTACTCCATTTTGGGGTATGGAAATGATGTAAGAATAGTTAGAAAAACAAAAAGTGGAATAACAAACAAATGCCAAAGAAAATGAGGTCATGTTAAGCCTCATTTTGCGGAATGAATTTAGTTTTAGCTATCCTCCTGTCAACGTAACTTATTTAAAGAAGATTTGTTCCCGTCCTTCACCTACAATTCCTAAACTGATGTGTGCTTCTTTCACAATACGCTAACCTGGACTGTTTCCATTATCGATTGGATGTGCACACGTTACACGTATCACGTATGTCGCTCGATCTGATACACCTCGTCTGAAGTCTGACTGTCACTTCTTGTGGTTCAATACTTGCTGAGATGTTGAGTAACAAAGGACGGAGGAAGAATTGAGTCTCGTGGAGATGGCTCATCTTTTGGCAAGATGCTTTAAAATAGAAAGCGTAGAAATACTTAAAGCACTTTACGTAACAAATAGAAACTTTCAATTCTATTGTTACTTGTGAATGAATTAGTTACGACTTGTAATCATTATGTGAGTTGATAGGGATTGTAACATTGTGAGTTTTGAAACTAATGATGAGAGAAGGAAATGGGCTGTAAGCTGATTCCCATACAACAATGGTGAGGATCAGTGTGCAAGATGCAGTTGAGTCTGAACTTGAAGTTGGAAGTTAGTAGAGTAATCGATTCACATAAATACTCTGCATACTCTGAATAAAAGCTGAGCTGTTCTCTGGTAACAAAACAAGTGCTGAGATGTGCACAAGCTCATCGAAGCTCGTGAGAGTCGTGACTGCAATGAAAGAAGCCTTTCCATCTTGAACAAAAAGGTGAAGCCTTCCACATCCGGTTAAAATTAGACACTAAAACTGACAAAACTTTGCAGCCACAGCCAGCGGCGGCTTACGAGCCAGGAGACGTAGCATTCGTACGTTTTACGAGGGATTTATACTCTCGTTTAAGTGTAATTACAAGAAATCCTGAACTTTTACAACAATGAAGATGTACGTTGTACGTGTAAAAAACCAGTCTACGTAAGTCTATACAGATTTAAATTCCAGGTATACCAATAGATGATATGGGTGATTGGAATGATCCTCACAATAACTAATGTGCTTGTAGTACAAAAAGGAATGCATCAGGCTACTAGGATAAATCTAAAATCTACAAAATCTAGCGTTCGTGTACTATCACTATCATCGAAAGATTTTAGATTGTGGATAGACGGGTGAGAGAGAAAAAACAACTCTTCTAATGGATTCCAGGAGTTTATTTTTAGTCTCCATTATGTTAAGAATTGTCAAGTTGGTTCTGGCAGTTTATTCCTTTTCTCTAAATAAAACGCCAGACGCTATAGGCGCCTATTTAGCAATATAGCCAATGTGTAAAGCGAATTTAGCATTTTACTAGAAGCCATTTAGCGTATGTGTGAAGAGTGTGAAGCTCGGGTATTTTTCGAAATCCCACGATGATGACTAATGTACTGAGAATTTTCATTCTCGTCTAGAACGATGATGATGATGGTGATGGTGTGTGTGTGGGGTGATGATGATCCATTCGCTTTTTGGCTCGTACTATCCTCTAAACTCTAAACCTCTACTCAATAGTTTTATGTTTACCAGGGCAAGTTCCCAAATTTTTGAGTCCTGCTTTGCTGCATTTCATTTTTCGTACTTCACGTTCACACAGAGTTCCTCTCTAATTTTTCCCATTTCCTTACAACAAAGCGTACATAAGTGGAACGGGAAGAAAGCTTTTTAGATTTTTCTCCCACCTTTAATCATGAGAAACTCGAGAGCAATTAAATAGGATATGTGTTAATGTTATTCATACTCTAGCGTTTGCTAAAAATCTTATGTTAATTGTTCTCCACAACTCTCCTAACATCAGACAGAGTAGTAGTAGTCCACTTCATCAAACTCCCGCTGAGCTGACAACCTCTAATTATTGGTGGAGTATTGTTGAAGGAGATTTACAGTAGATGTATGTATGTATGTTGTATTTGTATGTGGAAGGAAATGTTGGTTGGATGGATTTCGTGCAAAATGTTTGCAAGCTTAATTCACGGAGATGATGTTCAGACATCCAACACAAATAATAACAGCACGGATTTGCAGTTTGAGTGAAACTGGGCTGGGCAATTTAATACTCTCACTTGCTATAAAGATTCTCCATTAGTTTCAACCTTGAATTGGGTTATAATAAAAGTGTAGAAAGGTAGAAAGAAATTATAAGAAATTATGAGACGAGTGTTGAGGTGGTTGTGGTGGAAGGAACGAGTCGTAGGTAGGCTGGATGTTTGTTGATGTTTAGTTTAGATGAATTATGCAATCACTCTCTTCGTCTCACACTTTATATAATTACCTCATCGTCTTTGGAGAGAAAAGTTATACGAGTAGTTTATTGTCAGTGAGCTTTTATAAATTATAAGTCTCTGAGGAATTAAATCGCCTTCACTATTTCTCTTTTAAGCTGCCTGTAGAATCTACAGAGGGTGCTAAAATATCTTTCAATGCAAACGAAGATAGAATTCTTAATGTTGATGATGAGGTGGAGCAGAATATAAAAATAATTCACGAGCTAAGTGGATGAAAAGGTTGGAGTACGCATTAGGAATGACCAGAGGCTGTGGGGATCTGGGATGCAAGAATGTTAAATGTGCTAACATTGTACAACAGCAATAAATACTCATTTTTTGCATGAAGCAATCTTTTTATCGTGTTTCGTATTTTCTAACCCGATATAGTCAAAAGACTCTAAAGGCCTGTCAGTTTGCAAAGACTAAAGACGGAGTATTTACAATTTAAGCTGCTGAATATTATTAGTACATCATTGCTATAAAGCCTACAGTCACCTTGCTGCTAAAACACACCTTCAAAAGATCAGAGATGTATTTAAAGACTAAACGTAATCCTCAGTAAACCGAGAAGAAGTCGGACTATAAAAGTTTATATTGCGAAAGGAGAGGAGGATATACCGGCGTAGTCGAAAGCAGAACTGGCAAATAAAAAATGGCAAATGGAGAGAGTCCCGTGGAACCGGCTTTCTAATGTTCTTCAATGTCTAAGCAGCGTGAATGTTGTCTATTTGATATCCAGTGATCTGCTGTTATACGAAGTAGACTCCTTCGTTTAGTATTTTTTACGAGTTTCTACTATCACTATCATAGCTATCATATATACTATATAGATACTTCTTCGTCCAGCAGGATTTGCGAATCTGCTGGTACATAACTGGTCACAAGTAACACAAGATAAAAAATAAGATGTGCGTCTTGTGTCTTGTTCTTTCCCCGTCCGTGTGTATCATCATATTTAACTGTGAAGTTCAATTTTATAGATATGCGAGGACTGCGATGCAGAAACTTTCCGTAGAGTAGTTTTCTACTTGAATCATTCGCGTATAGACATCCAAGATCCAACAGCCTTTTTTTCTGCAGTGGGTGAGTGGTGAGATTAGATGCTAGCAGCTCAACTGCTCAACACTATTCCACAACTGATGAATAAATCTCTAATATTCTAAACTCTAAACTACTTTTTACCCCGTCTTTTATGCGAGATGGTTAATGCGTATTAGATATTTAGATCCTTTCTAGTCTCGGATGATTTGGAGATTCTTCCAGTGTATCGTGAATTCGTGAGGTTTAATTGCCCATGTCATTCTCAAAGTATCAACTCATCCGTTTAGAAATACTCAAAGTCCAACAGCAATTGCCAAGCTAAAGCTTAGACTAGCAAATATTTTTATTGTGTGTACTTTACTGTATTCAAAAAATTGTCTATCGTAATATTCGGTCTGCAGTTAACTTCGTAATAAACTAACAAAAGAAAATGAATTTGAGGTTTTGCACTCTCCTGATGTGACAAGTTCTGTTCATGTGAATGAAAGCAAAGGTTGTCCATATTAACATCATCATCATCATCACATCACCTTGAAATGGGTTCGTGAAAGGGAGTGAGTATAAAATATGAATGAAGTATTTGGCTAGTCTTTTAGATGTAAAGGTTATTCTAGATTCTAGAAGAGTACACACGACACACGTCAGTTTGTATTTTACATTTTGCAATTTTTATTTTACTCGTTCGTTTTGCAATCCCAAGTTTATTGGGCTTTTCATCTCACCACGCAGATTAGCAGTGAGAAGTTTTCCGGAGATGTAAAAAACTGCATGTGTGTGTGTGTGTGTACAGGAAGCGAAGTAGACTGTGGACAGATATTGCCTTGCCAGTTTGCCAACCACCAATGCAACCATCCGGTTGGAAATAAAATATTACTTATTAATGTTTAATGTATTTTAGAGTCAACAGCATTTTGTAGGGCAGTGGGATCGACGGAGATTATTTCTTCTTTGGTCGGGACTCCAAACTCCCGATTATTCACAAACTTGCAGTCTCCTCAAATGAAACTGCCCACGTAAAAATGGGAAAACTCGAAAACATCTCCGCCGGACCAGCCTTTTACCATTTGCTTTCAACACGCAGACAGACAGTCCTGAATCTCATGAACTTGAACTTGATTCTCGTTGATTCCTGCAGAACTGAATGTCGGTTTGATGAGCTTGTTTACTTTTGCATGAGAGACGTTTTTGCAATCATTCCACAGCACACATGGCTGTCTGTCTATCCTTCCAATCCTTCGTGACTCGTGTGACTACCTAATTGATGGAATTGGCTTGAGTCGCAGTTTTGCTTGTAGGGAGTTTTCTACACTTAAGTGGGATGGAGTTCTTTTAGAGCTCGATGAAGCGTTAATAAAGGCTACACAATACCCAAGAGAAATTGTGGAATGCCTCTGACATTGTAAAATATAATATTGAATGAGACGAAAGGTCAAAGGGTACGTAGATATTTTTATGGTGTCTATGAAACAACGCAGTAATTATTGATTACAGCTTATTCATCTTTTGAAAGGAGAGAAGTTTGATTAAAGAGTCCCTACGGTTGACGGTATTGTGAAGTTTGTCAACTGAGAGAATAAAAGTAGTTGTTGGTTTTTGGGAAGAATATCTTCTTGGAGATTTATTTGCGGATATGCGGATACGTATATTTTTATGTGTGCGTGAAAGCTTCAGAGATTTAGAGTTTTTGGAAGTGCAGACAGTGTAGACGTTTGTATAAAATATTTATTGGAAGTTGTAGACAGCCAAAAGTTTGTCCGTGTAGGACGTAGAAAGTTTGGATGTCTACTGTGTTTAAGGGAAGGTGACATTGAATTTCACAATCTATGAATCTACAATAATCCTTGTGCACTCGCAGCATTCGGTCCTGCTATGCTCCATTACTACTTGTGTAAAGTTACGAGCAAAGAGTCTTAAACTAACTGGAGCAATTTATTCCTTCATTTATTTATCACTTCAGTTTATCTTCTACGTTTTGATTAAGTTAAGGAGGTTTTCTGCACAAGAGGAGTTGAGATTAATTGCCATCTGACACTCTCTCTCTCTCTCTGCTCTCCTTTTGTGAGTTAGTGTGTAAGAACTGAGAACTGTTCTAGCGAGTATAATCTAAACTCTATAAACTATCCAAAGTTCTACACCAGTTGCAGATCAGTCGGTTTGATATCAACAACATTAGTAGTGAATGTTTCCTCTTTGGCAGTTCTAAATTAATTTAGTAGTGTTTGCATATTCACACAGACAAGGAGAAGGCAGGGTTGGCTACTATTGCGAATATTGCGAATATTGCGAATATTGGCGTATGCTTGCTTACTTACTTTTGGTCTTTGGGTCCTTCTTGACTTGGTTCTCGGTCTCTGGGATTCAGCCAGGAACCTTCAAAATCAACAGAGATGTTGTACTTGACTTGCACGGGTTGGTTAGTTGGTTTTGGTTTGCATGCAATGTAAAAAGCAAAGAGTACCTCTTTTTATACACGTTTGTCAAAATGCATAAATTAAAATCATACAACCGTAGCTTAAAGCTAAAAGCAAAGCCACACCTTGCCTTGCAGTTGTGCATCCTTCGTTCATTTCTGCGCAGCCTGCAACCCGACTCATTAAACTGGATCCTCTCCCACAGCTTCTCAGTATTAACAAGCTTCGAGCTTAATAATTGCGGAATTTATGCGATAGCTCTACTTGTTGTGTAAAGTAAACACTCGTACCTGGTGACTGGAACTGGGACTGCTGCTGGCCGGGTAGCTAATCAGCGTAGGTACTTTTTTGTTTTTGTCAGGGTCAGGGTATGTTGCAACTGTCTTTTTATATATTCCCCATTCTAATCCGAAAATTAAAAAAGACATTTTCAAGGTAAGCATAGTTAAAATAAAATAAATCATAATTACTGGAGTATCTTTCCAGAACAGAAATAAACTGAAGTGCATTTTTTGAAAAGACTTTCCTCGGATTTCCTCCCTGTAAAATTCAACTGCGTTTTATTATTTATCATTCTTTACCCGTAAATTAAAAACATTTTCAAGGTAAACAAAAATATCATAATTACTGGAACATCGCTTTCCACAACAGTAATAAACCCAAGTGGATTTTTTAAGAAAGACTTTCCTCCTTGCCATCACCCGACAAATGATTTACTAGCAGTAACCTGTAACAGCAACTGATAATGAAGGAAGCAACGAAAAAGATCTTGGGACTTGGTAGGCAGAAGTTACACAAGCAATGCAATGCATTAAATTCGAATAAATTGTCGATAACGTTAACGTTTATGGAATCTGAAAGTTATTCGCATATTTACATTAAATCAATGATCTCGCCCTCGTCTGTCGGCTTGTGTGTAACCTCTGAATTTACTATTTCAGTGAGGTTTTATCGAATCCATAATTCAAAACGCAAGTTTCTGAAGGCGTGCGTACGAGTTTCTCACACCAAAAATTGCTGCCTAAAAGTGACTAAAAGTACAGGAGCATAACTCCACATATTCCAATCATTACTAAAGACTGCGTATACTTAATGTATTTACAATCTGAGACTTGCTTTTCACACATGCATTTTTAATATCCCGTTATGAAACGAAATCAATACAGAGATCGCATGGAAATTTTATACAGAGCGATTCAAAAATTCAAATGAGCCTTTTTCAAATTCAAAGTGAGTGTTGAAAAGCTTTTTATTCGGGTCCTCGGTCCTCTGCTGTCTCGATAAGCCCAGAGAAAAAGGAAAAATCTCTGGATACTCTTTAATATGCAAATGAGCAATGAGCGATGTGATGTTGGAGCAAGTCACTCTCACTGAGGAAAGTGAAGTGTCATCTTCTTGAACACAACGGGAGGAAAAGCACAAGATCATGACAAGTCTTTCAACTAAATTTAGTTTTTATAATATTATCATATCTTGTGTGTGTGTGTGTGTGTGTGTGTGTGTGTGTTCAGAGAGTTGAGACGGATGGAAGAAAGATAGACACAGAATACCGGTTCTTCTTGCAGTTCTTTCGCAGTTAGTAACAAGAAGTCAAAGTCTAAAGAATATACGATGAACGGTTTAACTACAACCAAAACTGAAACTGAAAGTAAATGTAAATGTAAAATCACTCATTCCCCATGTGATAGTGACCGAGACCTAAAAACAATTCCACGAAGCAACAGCCCAGAATTGCATAACCACTTCTTCCAGCTTCTAATTTTTAATTAGACTCTTCAGGTAATTATGAAACGAATCTTGAGTCTTGAATGTGTGCAGATAACATCTCGTGATTTAAAGATTACTATTCACAATTTCACATCAACTCATTAGGACACAACCCATTCTCATTAGTCTCTGTCTATCGATATTCAATCGAAGGTTAATAAAAAATACCTTACAAATATTTCTCTCCCCTCCGCTGACACTTCAAAAAAATAATAATCGGTCTTTTCTTTTAGCTGGCAGTTTTGATAGTTACATGCAAAGCCTACATTTGAATTTGTATATGTACTATCAATAATATTAGATACAAGAATTAATGGGAGGATATATTTTACACAGTTCCTTTAAAGAAGGACTTCTTATTTATTTATTTGCAAGTCATTGAAGAAGAAGAAAGGGTGTGGTGGAAGTTTGCATGCAGATCCAGTGCAACTTTTGTTTGTTGCGTAGATTTGTTGGTCCACAAGCACAAGGCACAAATCCAATGACTTTGGCTTCGAGCATCTGACTCCTAGAGCTGTCCTTTCTGCTCTCTGGGCTGGTCCATAATATATTTCATTTCGTCTTTCATCAAAAAAAGGCTTGGAGTCATTTCACCCTCATTTTTGTTTAAAATTCGTCCTTCTATTGATCTAGCTACTATTGTGTAATTATGAGTTATAATGCTTATATAAAGTCAAAGGTTATTCGTGTGCTTATCTAACCTACTGCTGCACTTTTCCAGGGAGGATGCAAAACTTCATTATGTTTAGTGGAAAGTGGAATGTTATAATAACATTGCATTGTGCTAAGGTTGCGGGCTTTGAGATTTAATGTCCATGAAATTAGGATCCCTGAAGTGCAGACGTCACTGGAAATGACTCTCTTTGGTGCTACTGAATTGCTGAATGCGCCTGGATTTGTGTAGTTCTTTTATCGATTCAAGTGGAATCAACTACTCTACATACCTAGATACACTGTGGCTGGTGAAATGAAGATGAGTTGACACTTGTTTGCTTGCAAAAGCTGCATGACTCCTGTTGACTGTGTATTGTGTATTCTTTTGGATTTGATAGGCAGTTTTAGTGGAGTGAGATTTGAGATAAAAGTGGAAATGTAAATCACATGCAACTCTGCTTTTCCAACAACTCACAAAGTCACAAACTTACAACCTTGTCGGGTTACACGGTGAATCAGGTGAATCATGTGGGAATTCTGTTGCTGAGCTTTAGTAGAGATAATATCGCTGACATAATAACTACTGACGCTGCTACTTAATTTTTGATATGAAGATGAAGGTAATTATTTTATAAGAGTCACGTGGTACAAAACGAGCATTTCATTGCACACTATTATTATTATTATTATTAAAGGATGGTTCTTTAGTTGTCTCTATTACTGGAATGGTGAAATTCTGCCGTAAGCAAATAAGCAATAATAATAATAATTGTTAGTGGTAGTTATTTGTTGCTTCCATTACTTGAATTGCATCTTTAACTGTTAGAGACGAGAGTGATGGGGAAAGGCGTGAGATTGTTGTAAATTACACTCCTGTACTAAAGTCCTACAGACAGAGAGATGACTTGAACAATCTAGAGACTTCAGGAGAGTCTAGACTTTAGACGCAGTTGACAGAATGATGGACAATGATGAGATATTAAAGAAGCTATTCTAGATTCTAGATAATTTTTCAGCTTTCGACACTTCACACTTCTTTGCAAGCAGAGCATTGGGTTTCTATTTATCCGTTAAAAAGGCTGAAATGTACCAAAGCGAATGGAGAAGGAATAAAAAATACCTCTTTTTATACGACTTCATAGCTCATTTTATAGTTTATATATACGAGCTAGGGCTTTAACAAGTTTGTGCTCTCTATTTTTCGTATACACGCGTAATCTGCAGCAAAAACAAGAGAGACAAAGTCACCCATTCCATTTCAATACAATTAAGGGATATCCAAGGCTTTTATTTTTCCATTTGTCTCATCGTCATTTCCATTCCATCATTCCATTTGTCCTCTCACTTCATGGATAATTGAATTAGATCCAGCTGGGATTCTGTGTGTGCTCTCCATTCTGCAATGACGCTCATCAAACAAACTGAAGTATTTTCGTTGTGTGATGCTCAAGCTCACATAATTTTGTCATGGAATGATGGGAGTGTTTTCATGTATAAGTATCTCAGTATAAATGATACAACATACAAGTGTGAGTGAGTAAAATACGTAAAGGTCAACTCAAGGAAAACGGATCTCTCCTCGTCATCTCACGCTAAATCCAGTGGAATGGCTTCTAGCTGCTAGATTCTTTTATCTGATCTCCATTCTGCTGTAATTTTGCACAGTCATTTACCTAACTGAGCAATTGAGTGCGAGGGATGTTGGCCTGCTGGCGTAGACAGATAGACTTTTACATGAAATCACAAAAAACTGAGAGTGTGTAAGTGTAATGTGATAACACGGGCTATTTTAGCAAATAGCTATAATGTTTAATAGAGTTCATTTGACTCAAAACTTTGTCCCTGTTTGCCCTGCAGGATACGCCAAAGGCAAAACTAGAGAGAGATAAACAAAGGTCAAGATATCATAAATAACGCAGTTAAAGTATGAAGAAAGTGTCATTTTAACTGCACTCACACTTGAATAAGGCAGAACACTCAACATTAATATTAACGTTTACAATTTACATTCTACATTTTAGTGTCCGTGAATTTGATGGCAGAGTTTCTAACTCGATTTCCTTTCTCTTCCTGCCTACATTCCATCCATAAGAGTTGTAAGTACAACTTCCATTTTCATACACTCAGGAATTCTAGATTTCCTTGAAACAAACCAGGGGTAATTAAGAAACAACCTAAGAGCAATATAATTTGCTTTGCTATCTTTGAGTCTTTAAGTACGTCCGTTGTATCTTCTATCCTGCCCGACCAGACTGGATCAACTTGAACCAACTGATGGGATTGTGTGATATGTCGTTTGCTATGAATAGAACTCGTTTGCACATTTATCTCATTTGCTATTCATTCACACAGTCACAGTCTCGCTTGGAGTGAGTTAGGACGAATTAAGAATCAAGTTATGTCATATAAATAAACAGATCATAATGGAAATGGGTTTGGAGTTGGATGAGGCGCAGCAAATAGCAGTATAACTTAATGAATAAAGATCCAAAGACTCTTTAAGTTGACCATGCATCTTTGCTGTGTAAAATATAAGCTGATGTACAAAGCTGCAGATTTCTAATGGGAATGCCTATGTCCTTTGATTTGTTGTTGGAAGTCAGTGCAAAACATTTTATTCGTGAATGGGATGAAATGTGTTAAATGAGTTAAATGTGTTTGTCCAATTGTATTTTTTAAAAGAAGTTTTGCACTTTGCAGTCTCATGCAATATTTAAATATATTTACTTGTGACGGAATGTGTCACTTTCAACAGTTCCAACTTCGAGGCACTCGCTTTTGACTTCTCTCTACTGGTGTTGAATTGACCATACACTCTTAAATCAATCGTGATGAGTGATGACGCGATATTTATAATATTTAAGTAATTATCTTAATTGTTGCAGCATGGAAATTAACAACAAAGACTGTGTATCTTTCATTCCTTCAGAGTTCAAAGAACGTTTTTGCAAGCATATAATAATATTTCACATTTAAAAAGGCAAATTTTAAGTGTTTGCGAGTCACCAGAGTAAACTACGGAATGATAAATGTCTTGCCAAAATTCAAGTTACATAAATAAATAGCATGTAGGCATTGTTCATTAAGGCATAAGGTACGGCATTACATTTATTATTTCTTATTTGTGATAAGTAATCGGGTACAACTATAATCTGAATAATCTGATACAAGTACGAAGCTACGAAGCTACGAACAAACAATTATTTACTCATACTTTGGCACATTTCCTAAAGTCAAAAGTTCATTTATATGTTCGTTGTAATTGATGAAGATATATTTCTTCTTCTTTTTTTGGTTTAACATTTTCAAGTTTTTTTTTGCAATGGTTGTTGCCCTAATGACTAATGAACAGGTGACCAGTAGAGATGAGATGAGGAACCTTAGAAATACATCATTACTATTATGTACCCGTTTAATCTAGAATCTAGACAAACCATATATACGACACTCACTGTGTATTGTTTGCAGATTAACGATTAAACAAGTACAATGAAGTATAAATTGCCTGTGTACTTTTTAAAATGATATTTATAACTACAAGCTTTTTTATTATGTTTAGTCGGCGATACACATTCAAGTTGGTCTCATTTCGTGTGCAATAAATTCTTACATGTCGAGATTACAGTGAAATTCAATATTCAATCGCACACAAGCACAATTCACAAGTTGGCCGTTGGGTAACAAAATCCTTTGCTGGTGACTTGACATGTGTCGGAAATGCTTTTGGCTCATCTTTCATCTTTCAGTGGCAAATTAAATTTTATCTGACCACCAACTACGAAGCGTCATAATATTAATCATACGGTTTCGTGTTACTTGTAGAGATGAGTTTCACATAAGTAAAGATGATTTGGTCGTGTGAAGACTTGTGAGTTTGCTTTCCTTATGAATTTGTTCCAATAAATTTTGATTATAACGAATCTCTACTAAAGTTATATAAACTCACTCAGATGTCAGACGTGTCTTCGTTTTGGCACGCAACAATTGGAAGTTATTATTGGACAGATTAAGGAAGGTGATATAAAAAATTTGACAGTGTAATTGTTTTTTCGTAAATATTTGGGTAAAATTGCCAAAGTTTAAATACCAATGAGAGAGTAATGAATGCGGAGAGTACACAGATGCGTGTAACGTGATGAAAAGAAGGTTACATCGATTTATATTTTTTATTATTGCACGTTACGTGTGTAAAATGACCTTTGACACAAAACTACAATTTATTATATGAGGATTCTCTCATCTCCTTTTATTTGATTATTGGAATTCCATAAAGTTTTATTAGATCGATTCTCATCTCATTCGAATGACACTCCAATATACACGAGTTCTGTCAGCACCTTTGAAATTATTGTGACTCTAATGTTGTGTCCTAAATATTGAATATTCCATGCATTTCAAGATTTAGTTTTAACGGTTGACGGTAAACAGTAAAAAAGTAAAATCAATGCCACAATACACATTACATCGTTGGAATTTTATTGCCGAAGTTAACAACTTCCAATGAGCCAACGGGTGGTGAATTTGATTATTACTACAACTGTGTTTATGATTGGCAATTGGCAAGACTTGTGTGTATAATTCAGTTATTCAATTATTCATTACAGCTTACAGCTTCTGGATGATCTGAATGTGAAGTGTGTCGTGTGTATGTGTCGTGTGTAACTGTATTAGAATTGTACCAATAAAAACACGAGAAGATGAATGAATTTGAATCAGAAGAAGATTTATCACACATGCTGGTCATGAATTGTAGTAAAAAGTACAACATTGGGAAATCTTATTAAATTTAAGTGTATGTAGACACTTTTTTAGAGGCGCAACTTAAATGAGTTTTTTATGTTTATTTGCTCTAGCCCTGTCCTCCTCTTCTTCATCTGGTTTACTTTCATCATTAAGTGTTTGTTTAAGTAAATGACATTCATCAAGAGATCAAGACTTCATGTACACAATAACAAATATTGTTTCGTGGACATCAACTCTTGATCATTTGCTCGTGTGTCCTTATGAATAAAATGGGATAAACCAAATAAACCAATTCATGTTTCACATATTTGATAAGATTGGGATGGTTTGTCATCTCATATCAAACAACAAAATGTTTTATTACTCATCGATTCGCATCTCAATGTTGAATGTACAGGCAGCAAATGTATTTTATATGTTTTATCGCTGATGCACACAATTGTAATCTCAAATCTCGAGTGGCCCACAGTTAGAGATCCCAAATAAATGTATATTCTGTTTATGACTATTGCATTTGTATCCCGAGAAGAAGAATATTACATGGCAAGGACTATATAATATACTTTATGGAGATGAGTTTGAAGTGATGAAATAAACACAAAGTCTTCTCTCAGATGTTGCACCAGATAACGAGAAGAAGAAGAAGACAAGAAGAGACACAAAATCGAAAGTTTGGAGCAGAGCAATTGTAAAAATTCACGGAAAACTGGTTGAGGTTGGAAGAATTAGGGATGGTGGTAGAGAGAGAGAGAGATGAGAGAGATGATGATGAGTGTTCAGTTTTAATGTTAGCTCACTCAGCATTTCTATTATGAATTATGATATTCATGATGAACTAGTAAAAGTAAAGGAGAGTGAACCGATTTGTGAATTGTGAACGGGCTTCTTGTTTTAAGTGTGTGTGCACTCCTCTCCTGCCTTGCCAATTTATCATGTGGATGGAGGATGGATGGATAATTTACTCGTATCAAACTTAAGTAAAACGGGAGATCTCTAAGGACACAGAGAGAGAGAGATGAGAGCAGAAGCCTTGCACAAAGATTAGTCACTCAGCATCTTTTGAAGTCCAAAATACACTTTGTCCTTTTGTCTTCTTGTGAATCCCGTCAGTTGTTTTTGACCTAAATTCTTACGCCTAGAATGCTCCAAATTACAAAATCAATACGAACCATTCATAATAAATAGAGTCTTTAATCTCCTCGTCTATTAGTGGGAACCTCTCATTCCCATCTGACACATAAAAACAAAATATGTAGCATAAAGAGAGAGAGAGAGGATTTGTACGTATAGCTTTTACACAATCCACATTTCTTGATTATAATTTTGTCACCTAATCACCACCACCAATCGTACAGAAGAGTACAGTCCATAATTTCCTTTCTTTTATTCAGCAGCGGAGAATTGTAATTGGGATTTCGCATTGTTCTTTGCTCACGTAATAAAAATAGCATTGGTCAATATCAAATGTAATCATCTGTAGTAAATGAGACATAGTGACAGGAGAGAAGAGTCTTTACATGACAAGTTGAGGGAGGTGACATGATCATCATCTGTAGTTTAATTTGGCCCTTGGACGGTGTTGATGGTGGACGAAAAGCAATTTTGAATTTCGATTGACCTATTCATTCGAAGAACTCAAACAATGGACTATGTAATGGATAATGGACTTGATTCACACATTGCATAATTTTAGATAGAAGGAGTGTAAGGAGACGTGAAATCCTTGCCATTTATTTGCTCATTGTATTGCATACGGCACACATTACACACATACACAGTCACACACATATTTCAATCTGAATCTCAAGTTTCTTATTCCTTATGATCTTCAACATCTTAAGTAAATCCGTAGGCCGTAGGGAGTTTTTGACATTTCATTCTGGCATAATGAGACACTCACTTGAATAGATTTACATTCTTGATGCAACACAATTCATTAGGGAATAGATGACGTGAAGAGCAACGTAATATATCTTTCAGTGTCACCTTGCAAGCTTAAGAAAAGAAGTGATGATTTTTAGCACAATAAAATGATTTCTTTCCCTGCGAAATCTGCGAGTTCTGCCATGAATGAGCGTAATTTGTGGATTTTGGCAGACTACTCTCTTCTTAACTTGGTCCTGTGGTATTGAACATTGAACATCGAACTACAGTTTCACAATGACCAATATTAGATTACCTTTTTACCGTCAATGTCGTTTTATTGCTTGAGCAATTGAATTTTATTGATGAACCGTATGGGCATATAATATATATTGTTAACGTGAGACTAACTCAAACACATCCAATTCTAACGGCGAGACAAATCGTGGCCTTAAATCACTTTGAAGTGTGTCCTTAAAAAACTGAATGAATGCGACTGCTTGTTCACTTCCACATAATTAATTTGTAATATGTAAAATGGAAGGAAGATGCATCGCAACCAGTCATTAAAGTATACACTAGTAGGTTCATGATCGAAACCATCAGCTTACTCATCTTCATTGAAGAAATAAAGCCTTTTGTTTTAGTGCCTTTCAAGGTTTATTTGGCATTTGCTGAGTCTTTTAGGATTTCGGGTCTTGTAATTGAAATCACGTGCTTAGAAAGCGTAATTTAATAATTTGCCTAATTAATGAAAAAACTTGCATTCTCGTTCGTGTGATTTAATTAAATTTACACACTGGATTATGAAAGGGACCGTAAGAAAGAACTACAAACTAAGAAAGTACGTGAGTGTGTACAACTCGTGTGTGTGTTTCTTAATGAAGAAGCTTAGTGAAGTCACTTGCCTCTGTGTGTGTGTGCAGTTGTAATGAGTAGGAATTACACTTACAAAAAAAAGCTTCAGTTGCAGTTGGTTGTTGGTCGTGTATTAATATTCTTCATGTGTGGCTTCCTTCGGAGGAGGAGAAGAGGCAGAAAATGGAGCTCTGCATAATAAAGTATGGAAGTATATTACATAAAGGACACAGATTAATGAGAAGAATGATTTTCCTCAGCATGGGCAACAATTTGGTTATTGTTGTTGTTGATAAAAACTAAGAGACGATGTTGCGTGAATGCTAAGAAGCTTAAGAATGGACAGATGGACTTGTGAAATGCATCGTTCAAGGCATCCCTTAATGCACACACACACTGCAATTGTAAGTCAGCCTGGTCAATGGGTCTGATTGGACGTGCTTCATTTAGGATAAGTTTATCAATTAATTATTGCGCAATGATTTCTCTAGAACTTCTTGGGTTATTAAATTAACATAATTTAAAATTGGGCTACTAGTTATTACACAGTAACTCATTTGTATTAATTTGGGAATGGAAGGTTTTCGTAGTTCGTGTCAACAATTCCACTCGCAGGCTCATCTCTCAACTTCTCAGTAGACTTAATTAATGTTATCCGAAAATGTCTAAAATCCAGACACTCATTAATACAACTCTAGCAATGCGAATGACGGAAACTGTGTGAAGAGTGAAAATGAGAGGCAGAAATCTAGGCTAACGTTTAGTCTTAAGTAGGAAGGAGAAACAGGAAAACTAATTATAAAGACTAAGTTTGGTAGAATTTGTCACTTTACTTAAAGGAGCAGCGTGGAGAAGTGTAGGAAGGAATGGATTTCCGTAAATCATCGTGATGCACGGATTTAATGCAAAGAGAGATTCGTGCATTCATCAAAGATGAAAGTTCTCGCTGAAAACTTCTTCTTGGGACTACGACACACAATCAAACCATCAAACGTGTGCGCAGTTTGCTATGACTGATTTGAAATTACTCTGGCTTATTTACTGCAACTTTTGTTTCTTCTTTTGGTGGTGGAATTACATAATTTGGCCATTTGAATTTGTCGGGCTGCATTTCCTGTTCAACTTGGGAAGAAATGGGTGTGCAGTTGTAGAGGAACACAGAGAGCAGTTCTATTTACTTAACTTGCGTAATTTAGAATGAATCATAAATTGAATTCAAAGGATGTAATTTAATAACTGTAGAGAGTAATGACAGTAAAGAGTAATGAGTAAAGAGCAGATGGTATACAGGTCATCTTTATGACTATGATTATTAGAATCAATTTAGAAGCTGCATTTTGCAGTTGCAATTATAGTTGCATGTATTTTTTTTGCAGAGTTTAATAAAGCAGTAAACTTTGCAAAGCTTCAAATTGGGTAAAACTTGTTACTTCAAATGTCAAATTGTACCGTGTGGGGAAGAGAAATGCGTATTTACTGAATAAAAGTTAATTGTACACAATTTTTTTTGTACATTGTCACAGTTTTGTAAATTATTGGTATAAATACAGGAAATTGTGCAAAAAGGCAAAAACCATCCAAACCTGGTTTGTTTTGCTGTGAAGTAAAAAATATGATTTTGTATGTTTTTGTTGCACTTTGCATAAAATTGCACTTTGTCAACTGAAGTTAATTCCAAATCTGTAATTGATGCCTTTTAAATTTCGCTTTTCAAATAAATTACTGTCAATGCTGAAGGTAAAAACTTTGACTTTAAATCACCAATCCCTGTGTAAATGTTTTTACGACACTTGTGCAGGTAAATAGGAAGTACACAATTCTTTATTCACTTTTTGCAGTTCAATTAGCGACAGAGGGAATCGTCGTTTTTCTGGTTTCCTTTTTCTTCTATTTATATGCAGACAATCAAGCAGATTTATTTGTAGGAGGTTTTTAACCTTTTGTATTATTATGAAATTATCGAAAGACTCCAACCGAGAGACATTGAATAACCCATATTTATGCAATAAGATCAAAACGATTAGGGAGAAATCACTTGCAAGATTTTAATTAGCGGAAAATAAGATTAAAAATATCCCTACGTACAATATTGCAATCTGGATGGAAGCAATCATTGCTGATCCAAAATAGAGATTGCAATAAACGAGTAGGCGTAATACCTTTCCTTTGATTTCAGTGAACGAAAAACCACAAATCACTAAACGGTGAGGCGAATACGCGAATACGTAACTCTCCAGTTTAATCAAAGTTTGCATATTTCATCATTTCTTTATAATTTACGGCTCACTGCATTGAAAACTGAAACGAAAAAATAGATTCCAATTTTCCACCCGAGCAAAAACATCTTTTGGTATTTCGTCTTGAGTCTTTTTTTGAGAAGTACATCCAATTTCCAAATCCAAATCTGTGATTCTTTGTCATGCTCGTGAATGAACGAAGTGGAGTGGAGTGTGTCAGTGGCATCAAAAGCAGAATATGAATGTAAGGATAGTTCACTCGCAACTCTTTTAAGAAAGAACTTTTTAGCAAGTAGAATTCTATGAATTCCCTTTCAGCTATTGCTATTGCTCTACCCACGCATTTAATCAACCCATGTTTCCCCCATAATATATTTTCATGTACAAGTACAGCCAACAGCCGAAATATAAAAATATAATGATTTTTTGCACCATTCATCGTTTGTTGCGTTGTTGTCCCAGCTCACACAGACAGCAGACTCGCACAGCTTTGTAGCTTAAGTAGATCACTCGATATTTTTATCCCAATTCTCAATGTGGAGGACTTGATCCATGCAGATTTACGCAAAAATCCCCAGTTTTTTATACAGTTTTTTTCGCAAATGCGTACCGAATGTCACGCGCTACAAATACTCTACAATAAACTAAGCAACGAATCCTGCACAATTACTTGCAATTTTTCTGACGTAACTTTATGCGAATCTACGATTAAACAGCATAGAATTTTTAAAGGCGACCATTATTAAAAGTTTCGCGTAAATCTACGCGACAAGCGATGGTGACACCGACTGCCGACACCAACCAAGTGTGACATTGCATTTTGTGGTTTGTCTATATAAAATGTGTGTGTGTATGATGACTATACAATATACAATACACATAGTGTAAGGTTTAAAGTCTTTAAAGATGTGGTTTGGTTGGTTTGGCACTTCTAGTTGTAATGGGAAATATTTAGAACACAGGATGAAATTTATATTCTTCTTTTTCTTCATTCATCTTGCTTCACTTTTATGAGACAATGGTGACAATGTAATTGTTGACAACCAATGTGAGTGAATTCACAATCCGCAATTGTCTTAAAGACTTAACAAACCGTACCATCAAGGATTTGTCACAGGAATGAGATGACAAAGGGAGAGAATAATTCGAATCATCGAATCTCTTCCTTATTTCATCGAGAGTCGAGACGAGAGACACCAAAATGGCAAATGGTAAATGGCAAATGGCAAAATGGTATGTGACAGAGTGGTGGACCGTAGATTGTGTGTATATATGTGTGTGTGGAATAAATTGCCATGTCAAAATCAATGGAATCCACATACCTTGACTAATTTTATTACTCTGCTATTATGTCAACCATCGTGTCTATTATTGTCGCAATATAATGATGTGTTAACAAATAAATAACTCTTGTCGGTCGTGATCGACATTTAGTCTTCCTTCTCCCGACATCCTTCCTTCAGTCCAACAATAAATTGTCGAAGAAACTTACATGGAAGTGTGAGACCTTACTTCCTCCGTTGTTCGTGGTCATCAGTCTTCAACTCATCCTTCTACAATTTTGTTATTGTTACAATAAAGTAAAAGAATAAAGGAGTAATTTATAGAGATGTTTACAATCAACACTAATAATATAGTGAGATGTGAATGATCATTATTTGATTATTACCACAATAGTAAAGTAATTAAATATAATTACACATATTTCGGTGTGAAATATGACGCAGAACGATTGAATGGAACCACAAGATCACTTAATTGAGATGAGCATATTCATTGCGTCATTCTGAACTACATTGTGAGCATTGCAATGGACGTGGGTGGGGGTTCATTTATTTGAGGAGATTTGGATCACTAGAGAACATGGCTTTTAATTAAAGGATAATTAATACAATTTTGCTCATTTGGTGGAAAGCCTCCTTGTTCAATGTTCATCATGCGGTTCAGAATTAGCAAAGACAAGTCGCAAGAGTGCCGAGAGAGTGTCGAGTCTATGTTGTGTGTGTGTGTGTGTGTACCTACCTGACTTTCCTCTTGAATCCCACGTACTCATCAAATTTCACTTCTGCTTAATTAATAGACTTCAGCAGATGAGCGTGATTATTAGAGTAAAAGAGAAGGAGATGACTTAATTAGGTTTTGTGCTAAGCCTGTCTGCAATTATTTCCTGTGTAAGCTGTACAAGACTTTCAGCAGCAGCAGTGAAAGGATTGTAACACTTGGGAATACATTTAAACTCTTCGAATGTTGACTGCACCAACAGCAACTCTGCTTTACCAGAGAGAAGGCTGGGAATTAGTTCTTCGTGTGCTTACATACTTACTACACTCTTCTGCTAGAGTTCGAAAAGCTACTAGCAAGCTAGTTTTGAGATGTCCAAAATACTTTTGTATTTCGTGGAATGAGTGAAATAAATGAAAGTTCATTATTTGTTTTTACTTTATTTTGCTGTGAGGATTAGTTGAGAGAGATGATTACGTGGATGGATGTTGTTTTTTGTTTTCATACGGGAGAGTTCCCAGTTGGCTGCTGTGTTATTTAAGGGAGGAATTGTTGCTTTCAAGTGGCTCAGAGTGTGTAGAGATGATTTGGAGGGCAGACGTGTTTGCTTTCCCTTCCTAACAAACACACCAAATATGTTTTGGAGAAAGTTAAGTACCGAGTTTCGTACTTTGGTGATTGATCACTCTGATTTGAGATGAATTGGGAGAAATCAAGTGACCTCAAAATAGCAAAACTAGTTCAAATCTAAAACCCACATTGGCAATTGGAGCACAAGATTTGTTTGCTTTAGTTCAGCTGGTTGTGGGTATATTGCTATTAGATGGAATGATGGAAACTGGAAAAGCAGTTTTGATTACAACTTCCTCCGCTACTTTAAACCACAACTTATTAAGGATTTGCAAAAGAGAGATTTTCAAACGTGGGATTTTGGTTTATGATTTATTACAGGATTTTGAATCCAAGGCTGAGTAAAGCGAGTCAAGTCCTCTGAGTCCTATTCAAATCAAAACAAAAACACCACGAGGATCTTTCTTCCCAAGTACAACAGGATTCTCATCTCTCTTTCATCTCAAGGTCTCGCAAGGTCTTGGTCTTCAGAAATCACCGTCTCACACTCAAGAGATCTTAAACCAAATACCAAAATACCAAAATAAAGAAGAGAGATCAGGTTGAGTGACAAAACCACCACCACCACCTTCATCACACTGTTTTATCTTCCTACACGATTAAATTGGTTCCTTGCACCGCAATCGAGGATCTAAGAATACAATCGACCTTGCTAATTGTTATCTCACAAAGACAGAAGTATAGTGAACCTTACGGAGGAGGAGGAATCTCCTTGTTTTCAACTTTTTCAAGTACCAGGAGGACCAACCCAACAGACGTTTTAAAGGTAAAAATTGTTTTGTTATCCTTCAATCCTACGGCCATTTATCTGCTTTAAACTTTTAGCATATAGTAAGGCAGCATAACAAGCATTTTTTACACCTGCTTTTTAACCTTACTTAACACAAGAGTTCCAACACCTTCGCCATTTAATTCTCCCCGTGCAAACACAGGAATCCTTAAAAATGAACCACAAAAGTGAAACTTTTTCTACTTTTTCGCAGCTTTGTTTGTCTTTATGAAGGAGGAATTTGTTCATAGGTGAATTTTTCCACATTCCAAGTATGCACAGCACCCACCGCATTAAAAAATGAGGTCCTGTAGCTACTCCAGAAGTCTGCTGGTGTGTTTGCTTACGTGCGTGTAGATATTAAAATCAGGTCTTTTGGTCTTTATGTGTATGTGCATATATTTTATAGTACAAAAACATTTCCATTTCATGTCGGATCTGTTTGTGTGTCTAACCTTGATACAGTTGTAAAACAAATCTTGAACGAAACTGTGTGTCTGTACATTCTACATTCTTTGTACACAGAGTCGTCGTTTTAGGTACATTTACCATTTGGGTGCTTGCTCAGACTTAAGAATCATTCGCCTGTGTAGTTGTTAAGTTTAAAGCTACCTGTCCAGCGTGTAACGGATACAGATACGTCTTTAAAACTTTCAGTTTGTTGTTATTATTCAATCCACGATGAAATGCAAAGATATCTGTGTAGCTCTGTATAAAGGCACAGAAGGAGGAGGAGAGTGAGTACCTGTCTTGTGGAGATAATGATGAGAAGGTCGCCCTTGAGTTGAACACAAGAGCAAATAAACAAATATCGCTCTGAAGGAAACTATCAATATTTCAATATTGCTGATATGGGGACAAAGATCTCTCGCACGATTTGAATTAAGGCTTTGTTACTTGCAGTCAAATTAAGTGAGTACATATTAGGTATTCGTTAATAAAGTCATTGTTATTCATGTAGGAACTCTAATCTCCTATTGCCCCGTAATAATGAAAGGTACTTACAGGCACAGGGCCTCTAGAAACTCTAGTCTTTATTACCCGTACCCTTTTCCACTAGTTAAATGTTGAATCTACGGAGTTTCCGGAGTTGAGCATAATTGAATTTAACCTCGGAGACCAGGAGGAGCAGATTTGAGAATTTCCAGTCAAGTGTCAATATTGACAAGGCCAAAGAAGCCTGGAGGTATCTCGAGGGAGTTGTGTTCTCTGTAGTTGTGTCCAAAAATTGGTAGTGTAGTGTGGTGATGTTGATGGAGGTGGTGGTGGCCAGGAGGTATAAACTTACAAGAAGGACACATTAGGAATTCAAGTCAGAACTGTTTGGATCTCCGGTGGTGGAAAGGAAGAGCAACAGCTTCGCGTCTTTGGTTCTTTGGCTCTTTGGCTCTTTGGGCTTTCTCGATTCATTGCATGTGATCAAAGTGTGAAATGAAAGGCCGAGAGAGCCGAGGAGATAGGAACCCACAGCCAGTCACCGTCCTATTTTGTATTTCGTGATGGATGAGATTTGATTAGGCCATGAGGAGATCGAGTCGTAATAACGAAAGTAGCATAGGAGAGGAATGGGAAGGAAATTCCCTACAGACCTTAACAGTAGATTATATAGGCGTTGTCTCTCCAAGAAGCAGCAGCAGCAGAAGTAGAAGAAGTAGAGAAGCAAGTTGACTTAAGCCAGGAGGACACACACCACAGACACATTACACATTAAGCATTAGTATGGAATCAATATGATGAAGGTTCAAACAGGATTGAAAACGAAAGTCAAAAGTAGAAGAAAAAGAAACTTGTTCTTCCAGCTTCTTCCCATCCAGCCTCCTTCTTCTTAGACTTCTTACTCTCGTTCTCGTATACACTCACTCTTGTCAAAATATGGAAAACGAGAGTGAGGAGAAGGCCAACAGGGTTATCCCGTCTTCTTTAAATGAATCCACCTTTTTGCTTTATCCTCCTCCAGAGAAGAAGAAGAAAAGGGAAAGGACAGAATTAAAGGGAATTTGAGTGATGACAATAATCCATCCCTTCGTTAAGGCATCTTCTTCTTGTCATTCCTTCGGCTCTGTTATTTCTCTGTTGGTAAACACTGGAAACAATTGAAGGTCTAAGGTTACAGGCAGGGCACTTTTGGGTGCAATCGGGGAAAACCATTTTTCGTTGCACTTTAAATTAGGAGACCTTCAGCCTTTCAGACTGTTCGTCCTTGAGAACATATTAAGACTTGACTTTGGAGTTTGGGTTTGGGTTGCATTCCCTATAATAATAATATATTTCTGTAATCTCTTGTCCCACTCACTCTATTTATATAGACTATAGTGTGTCGATTCTCGCTCCTTACGTTAAGTACAGATCAAGTGTCCAAATTTCTTTCGTTTATTAGAGCAGGCCACAAGATTTATTGCCCTTAAAAGGTTTCGGTTGCAGGCAGGCGAGTTTGGTCACGTTTCCAACAAAAATAAAGACCTTTTGCGTGTTCTATTTATTGTGTGTGAGGAAGAGATTGGATTCAGTTCAAGTTAATTCATTTTGTGTACAAGAATATGAGGAAACCAAGGCTTTAGCGTTAGAAACCTTATTGGAAAGCTGAAGTGAGGAATACACCATCAATCTTTGTTAGTTTGTATCTATTTTATTTATAGAACAACGTTTAATATTTCCGTGTGGGTTTTTGCTTACTGGAGACTCCACGCAAACTTTTAGTCTTAATGATTATTGATTATCGATAGTTTTATGAAATGTGGATCAGTTTCATGATGATTTAAACGCACAGGTTTTATTAATTAATCCATTCTAAGGATTTGTTGGCTGCGGGCGCCAATAAGAATAAAAATGATTATTGGTTAGCATGTCTAGTCCCATTGAATGAATTAATTGAGATCTGATCATGCAAATCTGCACTATAAATATAAATAAAAGCGTAAGGTACTTGCGTAATATATATCCTATAGTAAATATTTTACGTTGTACTTTGTGGGCTCCGGGTTACACAACAGGATCTGTATTAATTTGGCACATTCTTCGAGTAGGTATAAAATGAGTGAACACAATAACCTACAACCTAGCTACACGTGACACCTCAAAGACTTTGATCAAGATTCAAGATGACGAAAAGAATCGAGATTTCGTGTGCACGCCTATTCCGTATTCTTATTACATCATTCGATGTGATGTGGAGTGACCCTGAATTTCTCCCATTGAAACACATTGAAAGTAAACTTTATAATGAGATTCCAAATGGAGATTGAGATATGCCAATAAATACGAATAGGAGGAATCTACGAGTTAAAGATAAAAGACTGGGTATAAAATAAATCCGTTTTACATGTAAAATGTAAATGTGCTGAAAAACTCCAACTCCAAACGAATTAGGTACTGGCTATAGGTTAGGTACCTTTAATACGAGCTTGTGTTATGTAATAATTATGGTTGTTCCTTGTGTATCACTTTTCTAAGAATTGCGAGGCAATTGATTGAAAACTTAAGCAAATCCAGAGCTACAAAAAAGTTGGATCTAGCGATCTGCAACAAATTATCGAATATCTTTGTTGGATTATTAGGATTAAGGCTGATCGAGCTATAAGGTACAATTATTGATGGATGGGATCATTAGCATATGGATAAAACTCTGGATTGCTCCGTACTTGGAGCAACTTGCACCAATACACTCGAAAATTAAGGATCGTCGATTCATGACGTGATAAAGTAGTTTTGTACTAACGAAAGAATAACCAACTGCGATCAAAGATGAGAGGAAAATATGAAGAAGTTTGTATGGACTGGAGTACGTGTTTTGGGTTAAATATATTGAGGAGAATGTAATACACAAGATCACTATTGTTTAAAGGAAATAAGACAATTAAGAAAGAAAGGCGTGTTCACCGGGTCTGTCTCTCTCATTCCACCGAGTAGTATGCAGTCTGTTTAACAAATTACACGCGGAATAGAAATGTACAATGCAATTGTGTGTTTTGTTTTTGTTTCGTGTTGCTGGAAGCAATCAACTTGAGTTTAAAAATTTCAATCTAATTATGGATGAAGGATTTTTGACGGAATGTAAATGAGGATATGAGAACAAGATCGTTTCTTTTGTTAATTAAGAAGTGAAGTGAAGCCTTTTGCCTTTTAGAGCAAAGGAGTTTTTTGGGATTTTATTCTTTAAAGTTCTTTAATATTTTATTAATCTGACTTCTCTCTTGTCTGCCTGACTTTGACTTTGAGAATTGGATGTCTGTGGGATGTGGGATGTGGGAAAACTTATACAAAGAAAGAATCAAATTAAATACTTTTCCGACACATTTTATGGCGATTTATCGATTTAGCATTGACTCTTGGCGTCATTGGAGTTTTATTACAAAGGATTGCAGGAAATATTCATATTAAAAGCAACGTGAGTCGTGGCTTTTAATAGAAACACTGTGAGTGAAGTGAATCGCTTCCTGAGAGGTGAGAAGGTGGAGGTGTGAAAAAAAAGTATCCAATTTGATGCTAGCAAAGCTGTTAATGAATTCAAAGGATTTTATTCCAGCAAATAATTAAAAAGCCGACAATATTGGCTTCATGTGTTCCTTGAGAATTGATTAAGATTTTTGTAATTGTGGAGATCTATTTTGTGTTTGTTTGTCTGGCGAAATGAGAAGCAATAAATGTTAACATGCAAAAAATGAAAAGACATAAAGCACAATGCTTGAACGTGTGGAGTTTAATTACATAAAAGAAACAAGCATATTATGCTGAGGAGTTTTGGGTATCTGGACGAGTTACACATTTCCCAAATTATAATGCTCTCACCTTGACTGGTCTTTAATGAAGGAAGGGCATTGGTTTGGTTTTTGTAGCAAGATTGACAATCTCTGACAAGTATGAAAAGTAAGTGGAAGTTGTAGTGAAATGGATCACTAGAGTGATCGTCTATATATATAGGGATTTATTTTAAAGTATTAAAATGTACAAGATAATTGTTGTAATGGATTAATTTATTCAGGTGATCAATGTCAGTGCAGCAGCAGTCCGTCCGTGTAGCTTTACTCATTAAAATTGTTGGTCAGCAAGTCAGCATGGCTTGAGACAAGAACTGTGCTGATATGTAATTACTTCCCTTTAGCCTAGCAGCATACATTTGACATTGCAAGTAGACTTAACGATTTTTTAAACAAGATTATCTGTGAGTGTAGACATTCATTGTGTCACATTTGCTGTGATATCGTAACATAATAATAAGTGTTGTAGGATTTTTAAGGTCAAAACTATAACTTAAATCCTGAACCAGTGCGGCTGCTGCAGGTAGTCAGGATTCAGGATGCAATTCCTTCAGCTGTAATGAAAGATTCTTGTTTGAGATCAATCAGACTCTCATTCTCACTTAATATACTGTGTATAATCTTCAGGGATTATTGGAATTGATATTTTATTGTGTAGATTATAAAGCCAGAGTAGAAGGATTAGTTATATAAAATAGACAAAGAGGCCAAAATGCATTGTGTGTGCAGTGATAAGTAGTAAAATGTTCAATTCCTACTTCCTACTTAATTTTTTAACTGCTTAACTCAGCTGGCCGCTATTATACTATACTCAGGAGATCATAGAGAAATAAATTAGTCCAATATCAAAGGATAAATTGGTTTTCTGTCCATATATGATCTCACACTCACTCAGTGTGAGGTGGAAGTGCAGTTTATTACAATGTGAACGCGAGTGCATTAAATTTTTTACTCCATCTTTTTTGCTTCACTTTGATTTACCTTTCTTATTTGGTATTTATGTTTAAAAACTCAAAATTAAGTTCTGCTCTGAGAGTCGAGTAAATTGATTAATAGAGGAACTCACGTTCGTAGACCTTTTTGTAGTTGGGAGTTCTTTCCACGTTTATTGTAGGGGAAAGAGCAATCATTTGATTTATTGGAGAGTGAGTTTGGCTTTGGTTGGTAATTTGTTAAGTCAACGAAGTGATTTGTTCTCATGTCTTTCTTCGTCTACTCTCAACCTCAAATCTCGCATGTCTTTTGATTAGGTTGCACTTTATACTTTGTTAATGTTAATACAAAATGAATAAAAAATTGCTTCACTAAAAGCAAATAAGTCATTATTTCTACACTTGAGGGAGAAAGACGTTGATTAGCAGCTGAGCATTTAATGCAAAAAAATCTTTTGTGTGTTACATAAAGGCAGCAATGCTTAAAGATGTGGAGGAAGTGTCTTCGGACGTTGGTTGAAAAATGTTTGAGTAATTGGACGAGTAATTATCTTGTTTAAAATTCTGCCTTGCTTACATTGCGTGAGGTCAGTCGGACTCTCGACGGAGTGGAGATGTTTCAGAGACTTTGTAAGTAGTAAATGGGTCTAATTAAGACTTTTGGATTTCCATAAAATGCTGTCACTTCTATGTTGAGATTTTAGTATAAATAAAAGACAACGTATATATTCGCGTGCAGCGACCTGTGAGTACAAAGTATGTTGCCAATTTCGCAACAGACTAAAGCGAATGGGTTTAAGTGACATCACTCATTAGCTAATTATTGCCAATAGGGTCCATCCACTTTTGAAACTTTCCTCTTAATAATTACAGGAGTCAATTAACCTGCTTAGGAAATAATGAGAGGGATCATCATCTTATTTAGTGGATTGTATCGTGTTTGTGTGTGTGTGGCTTCATCAGTAATTATTGAAGTTAAATTAAAGCAATGAAATTGTTATGTAGTACTTAAGGTATGAGCTATCTACGTTGCTGTATTATACACAAGAACTTCAGACAAGCAATAATAACTAATAACTTAAGTAAATTGCTGTTTAGAGACTAGGCAAAGAAGACTAGCGATTTAAATAATTCATGTCTCTCAAGGATATTCCCCATAGTCAGCACTACACGGCTTATAAGCCTCATTTAAGTCTTACACTTCACTTTTGTAAAACCCACAGATGAAAGTGAGATTCATTGTTGTTCAAAAGAGAGTAAACAAATGTACCGTTTGCAACTCGCAACTCGTGCAGCCGAGACAGGAGACGATGATGCAGGTGAAGTCTAAACTACTAAAGACCAACGTTATACAAGCAACTAGTAACATAACATATTAAGTAGTAAGAAGTAGGAGGAAGAGTTAAAACTCTTCACTTTCAAAGACTCAAAGACTCCCATGTAACATTGTAACATCGTAACATCCAACATCTGAGATCCCCTGAAGATAAAAGAATGCTTGATTCATTCCTGAATGGTCGAATGTTCAATGCTTCCCTCACGACGAGGAAATTCAGGTTTGCCAAAGCAAATGTATCAAGAACAATCATTAAATTGCACTGCCGGAAGAGCACTCAAATGAAATTTAATTCCTCAACATGAAAGATGAACATCCAAGATTGATTAAAACTTACCAAGTTGCTTCAGAAGAAGGAGATAAACTACGAAATCTATACACTCTCTCTCTCTCTCTCTCTCTCTGTGTGTCTACTTACCTGTCTGGTGTAGGTTACCTGGATGAAGTTCCGAACTTTTGGAAGTTGAAGTTGGAAGCACACCATACTTTATTAGTTGTTGTTACGCTCAGTTTGAAACTTACTGTGTGGTGGTTACAATAAAGAATGAACGATGTAGAGAGAATTATTATTTCCCTCGAAGAAATATTACCGACTAATGTAAACGACGTTCTTCCTGGGATATATTGATAAATGCTGTGTGCACATCCATTCTTTCATTCTTTCATTATTCAGGACTCTCGCACTCTCCACTCTCCGGTTCTCCTGGTTTTCTGCTAACCAAAACCAAAACTAAAATCATGATCATGATGACCATCATCATCATCTTCGTCTCATGATCCGTCTAGTCTCTGTCTGTCTGAGAGTTACTCTATACTCTCTTGTGTAGCAGGAGCAGATACTTGTTATGTGTTTCACATTCTTCCATAAGGAAAATTCATAAAAAATATTGGATAACTTTTATCCCTTTTGTGTGCATTGTGTTTTGTAGATTGTGTAGCAAAGAAGGATGGATGATGAAGGATAAAGATGAAAGAAGAAGCCTCGTGAGGTATTAAATCACAGACAAGACACACACGAAAGAAGAAAAGTCCCACTTTAGAAGGGATGTATCAAATATATCAAAATTTGTCTTGGCTTGTCCGTCATTTCACTCACATTTTTGGATAGTGGGATCATTCTATTTATTTTCTCTAAAAGAAGGGAAACCCATTCTTTATTGTTGTGAGTGAAAAATGTGACTACAATAAACGAGAGAGTCGAAGGGTTTTTAGTTTTTACGTTTGCCACAATTCTGAGAGAAATATCTTTGCTATCAATTGAAACTCTCTGGCTGGATGAGTTGATTCTGGTTTTTAAGTAAGTTCCTACTGTTTCGTATTGTTAAACGAAGTTGACATATTTTTCAGTATAAAAAGCAGAAAAGCAATCCAAGACTCCCTTCAAGGAGTTGTCAGGTTAAAAAGTGTCTTGAGTCTTGGCTGTTGTTGTGTTGTACGTGCAGTTCACTGTGAATTTCTCTCTGGGAAATCCTACAATTATATTTTGGAATGTGTGTCTGCAAGAAATGTGAAGTATATAGTCTTGTGTCTTAAAGTCTTAGCAGTCAGTATTTCGTGGCTTTTGCCAGTTTTGGTGTCTGGCTTTGATTTTGAAGCTTTTGATAAATAGAAGGTAAACATTATGAAGTACTGTATTGTTTTTTACGATGGATATTATTATTAAAGATGGGATGCTTTAACAGAGAGAGTGAGTGTAGAGATATACACAAGATAGACTGAAGACTGTAAACACAGACTTGATTCCCGTTGATATGCTCGTCTCCCAGCTTTATTGCAAAGAAGACGCAATGCATCTTTTTATTACACACATTTCTGTCTATCCCACAACTTTAACTTCTCCTGGTTCATTAGAGATGGAAGATTACAATGTGAGATTTCGAGGAATTCATGAAGCAATCTTACGTTACGTATATAGCAACTAGAATGAGTAACAAAGTAACAAAAGCCGCACATACATTATTTATTGGTGGTGTGTTATCGCTAGCATTGCGTATTATGGGGCAATCGGGAATTGTTATAATATATACGGAATATAGAATATAGGAAGTTACTTACACTTCTTATTCCCTACTGTCTTTATATATATTCATTTACAAAGTAATTGGACAATCGACAATCCGATGAAACTACTTTTATGAGATTTGCAGAGGAGTACATTCATCACTGGTGATTAAATCGTTTTAAATTGGGTTACATTTATTCGAAATTCATATTGCCCATGGGAGTTATTTCAGGCTTCGATACTCAATAACTCAATAAGCAATCGGATGCAAAATAACTCCTCTTTACATAATATTGCGCAATCTGTACTTGCAATTTCAACTTGCTACTTCGCTACGTTCGACTTTTTACAGAGAAGTGAACTTTCTTGTCACTTGAGTGGTTCTTCGTGAATTCATAAATCCCTACGTATTTTTTATTGAGATTACTTCACAAAATATGATTTTAAGATTGCCCAACATTTGAATTAATATCTGAGAATCAGGCAATCAGAGTTCATATCAAAGTGAACTCTGAAGCAGATATAAAATTTAATAAAATATATCGTGAAAACTTAAACTTAACTCAAACTCCTGTATGTGATTATTCTGCTCTCATGAACATTGAAACATTGTATGAATACTTTGTCTAATATAATTCAGCCAATCGAGCATCGAACTTTAATGGAAGTTTTTAGTGTTCACAGTTCAGGTAATAAATGTACAAGGTTTGGGCTTATCACCTTCCCCAATCAAATATTGGTAGAGTCAGGTTGGGACGTTGGGATTAATGTTTATTCCAAATCACGCACCAAAATAAGATTCTTCGAAGGAGGAGACGTGCGAGAGATATAATAAAATAGAATTAAGTGTGGTGCACAAGAAAAGGACGAAATTGAGAGAGAGGATGGTTAAGGTAGGTTATGACGAAGGAGCAGATCTCTGTCTCTGTGTAATTAGCTTCATCCTCTGCTGTCTGATGGGTAATCATAGGTGAGAGCCCCAAAAGTCAAAGTTGAAGTCATCGCCACGCCACTAAACTCAAAATAAAGGGCAATTATTGAAAAATGCTATCTTCTCTAATGATTTTTGACGTAAAAGGGAGAGAGAGAGAGAGAGAGAGAAGTAAGAAGTAAAGGGTCAGTTCTTAAATTCTTATGCACTTGCACTTTTACATTTTACGTAAGATGTAACACGGCTACAAACTGCATTGCATTTGCAGTTGAATGTGTAAATCAATAATCAATTCATGTCATGTCGTGCCCTACACCTGATTCTTTTTTCTGTTTACTTGTCCTACATGTGTTCAATTAAAAAAATCGTAATTTTTCAAGGGGAAAATAATAAACTCAATACCGAAATAAAGAGACTGATAAGCCGTTCATTAGTCTTGAGACCTCAGAGAGATCGAGAGACAGCAGAGACTGTGATATTTTGAAGATTACATTGTGAAGAGTTTAAGTACTTAATTATTTTTGGGATAAATGATCCAAAACCAAAACCAAAATAAAAACACAGGTATGACTTGCATAAAGGTCCAAGTATACTCAAAGGAGAGCAGTTTACATTTACAGTTGAGCTTGAGCGGATAGGATTAATGTTCATCCATCGGTTGAAATGTACCTCTGCTGGTTATTATCCAAGGCAATTTGTAAGCAGATTAGCTGAGGAATAACACGACGTTGCTGATGCTGATACCAATTACCCAAATGATTCGCTAACCCAAATACCTTCACAGCAGTATCATGTACATATGTGTCTACATATCTGTGAATCAATCAATAATACACATGCCAGATAAGATCCAAGAAGTTTTTTATTTTGTACCTCAAAAACTCAAAGACTCTCACAAAAACAAGAGATTTGACTAAAGAATCAATCTGAGTGAGCAGTGAGCACATAAGTAGGCAAACAGCAAACACAAAACACAATTGAGTGACTCAGTAGTTCGAACATCTTTTTGTTCTCTGTAATTTTGTGGTGCAGTCACTGCAGTGCAGGTTAGAAAGATTTAGATATGGTACACAGATGCAATTGGGAATCCTCGAGCATCGAAGGAAGCATTAAGTGTGTTTGTGTGAGAGTGCAGTGCAATCAGAAAATGAAATGCCTTGGTTTAGTATAAATTATAAAGTATAAACAACAAAAGAAATGTACAGAGAGACTTTTGGATTCAATCAGAGAGAGAGAGACAGTGAGTCTAAGGTAGAACAGAGACGCTAATCTAAAATCCCAAGTAATGCATACGCAACCATCAGCCAAATGATCTCTTGTGTGTGCATGTGAGATTGTCTTTGAAATAATAGCGATAAGGTAACAACCACCACCACCACAAGAGATGCAAGACTAGAGGGTTCGTCTAAAACCTGACTTAATCAAGAGAGCTGTGTGTGTGTGTGTGTTAGAACGAAGAGAGAAACCAAATCACGTAATACTTTTTATTATGATCCACGCATTAGATGTTAGACAACATTGTGCATTGCACACATATCGTATCATTTTTATTCTTGCGATGTGTTGGATCAGTTGGATGTGTGTGCACTGTGCCTGTGTGTGCAATCCACAGAATAAGAAGACAAGTACACACAAAAAATAAAATTGATTTGACTTCACACATTCTTTAGTAAAGACTCAAAGACTGAGAGAGACGCAAGGAGACGGTTTCACTTGTAGAGGTAACATCACACAGCGTTAGATTAGACTTTACATATTATTAAAACGTCTTATGAGACTTCTTGAGACTTCTTGAGACTTCTGAGTCTTTTTATTGTGTGCATTATGATGAGGAGAGAAGAATGAAGAAGGGATTTTGATTGTAACAAGTATATCGAGCAAGACTGACAGAATATAAATTAGAATCGAGATCACACAGGATTTGGAGATGAGGACATGTGTGTGTGTAGAGAACGTTGCGTAGTCTTTTGTCCGAGACAATCACACACAATTAATGGAAATGATACTTTATTTGATGTAACAGGCAGCCAGGGAGATTTTATTGTCCTGAAGGCTTCTCTCGCAAGTTCTACTTACTCATTATTATATTTTTGGCTACGTACAGACCTACAGACCAAATTAAAAGAGACTTTGTACACTGTTACAAACAAGAAGGTAAATTACGCGAGTCGTCTTTCTTATTTCTTACAAGCTAAATGAAAGGAGAGACTTCTGAAGGCCACACACTGTTAGTGTTAGTGCAACCATGTGTAATGCAATTCAAGATTCGTCAATTCAAATGCCCAAGTCTATTTAGTGTAACGGTGTAAAGTCTGAAGATTTTGCATTATGTAACGAATTGTGTGTCATTCCATTGAACATGTGAAATGGTCATTTGAATTGAAAGGCCCCTTAAAAAGACGCGAGAATGGAGAAATTTAAATGTGCTACACAGAGAAGGAAGAGATGATCTACATTCTACAGAGAGACGTAAAGAAAGAGTGTGGAGCTCAAACTGCATTTGCAAAAAGAAGCAAAGAGTTTAGGGAAAGCTGGAAGCTGGAAGCTGCGAATCTTCGAGATTCTGCTGGAGAGGAGTAGAAATTTCTGCCCATCTGGAGAGAAATTGCGAGTTGAACTGCGCTATGTTCCATTTTCCATTGCATTCTACTCTTCTTCGGGTTCTTCCAGTTGCTCCGAACTAGAAATCCAGTCTGCAGTCTAAACATATAGAGAGTTAGAAGTTCGAATGAAGCTGCAGAGTGTGTGTGTGTGTGTAGGTTGTATGGATTCTTCGCATTATACGAGCAGAAGGAGTTTAATAATGATGGTACATTCAAGCCCTATATGTAGTCCTGTGTAGTAAAGTTGTGTGTGCTGTAATAATAAATGTGCTAAAGAGTGATGCGCTGCGCTTGTTGGAAACAGGTACCTCAACACTAAAGCAGCAGCAGCAGCAACAGAGCTATTCTATGCTAGAAGAGATATGCGCTAGTAACAGAGGAAGGATTTAATACACGAGAGTAGGAGAAGCTTGAAGGGAAATAGCAAAGCGAACAGAGTAAATGTTCGCAGGCTGGAAGGAAAAGTAAAAATGAGTTGGATCTGTGATGTTAATGTTGTGTAGAAGAGTTTGTACTTGTAGAAGGGAATGGAAGGGAATAGGGAACTCTGCTAGTGTTAGTGTTGTTCAGTCGAGTCCAGACATTGATCTGAGTGAGACCACATCATTGCCACAAGAACTATCATCATCTCTTTTGCCTTATCGCGAAAGAGTACAACTACAAATCTACAAATCTACAAATCTACTAGACTCGCAATAAACTAATACATTTCACATTTACATACGAAACCTATTAGCTACTGACTATTTACTATTTACATTATTGTATTTACTAAATTGTCTAATTGTTCTTCAGTTAAATTGCCCCATACTTATCTGGTGAATATTTATACACACACGAATATTTATCTCTCCTTGCTACCTCCGAATTTTTTGACCCCACTTCACATTCAAAAGAATATTGGAAATACCAAAATACCCTTGAGCTGGAAAGATATCACATAATTCACTTATCTGAACATTCTGGATTTGTAGAAAGAACAATCTCCCAGTTTCCCCTGAGTATGGGAATCATCACAACTTCCTTTCTTATAGTGTGTTGTTCTTATCCTACCTCAATAAACATGCTAACACTGTTGGTGGTGTCAGCTACAAGTGGATAAAACCGAACGAACCGAAAACCGACCGAAACTGAACTTCTTCTTCATCGTTCCATTTATTCTAGAAAGTTGAAAGCAGCAGAAGTAGGAGCAACAAAGCAGGAGCTCGTGAACTTGTGAAGAACCTGCATTCATTCCCCATTGTTGTCAGCCACGTCTATTCATTCCGCAAAGTCAAATAAGTGACTCTCTGCCCGTGTTGCTATGCTTAAAGACCCATCTCACCTCTCATCTCTCATCCTCTGAGTTTCTAATCGAAAGATATTATATATGTGGAGTGAATTGTTCTGCAACACACGAATTGTTTGATAACAATTTTTTCCAAACTATTTACCCAATGCAACGCACATAAAGTCAAAGTGGGAAAACAAATTATACTCATTAAATGATACACAGTGAGACTAATCTGTAGAGAGATAACTTTGTTAAACAGATATTTGCTATTCTATGCTCCAGAGTTGTGTCGTACACCTTGTAAAGGATAAAGATAAGGAGACAGTGGGATTTTGTAGAGATCGAATGTTGAATGCCAACCTCTGAGTATACTTGAAGCTTATCATCGCAGCTCACAGTTAAAACACATATACTGTTGTTCTTATCTGCATTTTTAGATATTCTGCACGCTCTGCAGGTTCAAATTAGTTGACATAACGTTATTCATAATAAGTCAGTGAGAGTTTCAAGATCGCTGTCATCACAGCTTAGAGGTTTTTCGAACTGGATTTTATTCTTTGCCATCTGGTCTCCTGACACTTTTTGCATAAGCACTTGCAGGCTGATAGGCAAAGTTGTGAGCATTTATATTTGTCGTAATTATTGGAAGAGCAGAACAGTTGTGAAGGGAGAAATCGTTTTCATTTTGCATACAAAAGTTACCCACTTGTATGCAAGTCAGTTGATCTGCGAATTATCTAAAGTACAACGGATCCTGAGGAAGAAGAAGAATAGAAAGAATAGAGAGAGAGAGAGAGAGAGAGTGAATCTTGGAGAAGAATCTGCCAATAAGTAGCCATCTGCCAACCTTCCATTTCTACTTTGGACTCTTGAAGAAGAAACCTGAAGTCACACAAGCACAAGCTTACTTTCCAAGTTGCACTGGACAATTATATTTTCTACGTGTTCGTGTGGTAGTGAAGAGAAAGGGCGTGGAACTTAAAGCTGAAAGCTAAAGGGATATTCTCGAAATCTGGAAGAACATTTGACCTTCTGGAAACCTAAGGAGATCGAAGCTCGACGGAAATTATACTGACTACTGACAGTCTCGTGGGAAAAGTGGGAATTGTGAGACAAGAAGAAAAGATTCCACAGAAGCAATTCTTCCAAAGACTTTTGTCGTCATCCTGCCTCCGTACAATCCAACTTTTAATCGAATAAGGACGAGACTAGAGACACACACTGACATTCATTCAACTGTGCAGAGTTATCTAATTTGCTGGAATACAAACCATTCGGAAATCTGTATATTTCCACTGCTGCTGGTGAGATGATCAAGGAAACGAAGTATCTGAAAGTGGAATCTGCGAAAAAAGGTTTGTTTTGTATATCCCATGCGTAATTGGTAGTTCTAGTTTAGGTGAATTGCTTATTACATCTCAGCATTTCGCAGTGGAATTGCACAGTGCAGAGAAGCTTAACATTTGCATGGAAATTAGCTTTTAGGTTTTCCTGCTTTGCCATTTCATTTTGTATTTGTGGCAGGTTGGGTGTATTTTGTATTCGTTCAGAAGAATCCTTTTACCTCTGGACTCCGCAAAGGCGTAATTGATCTAGAATAGTCTTGTGTCCTCTAGATGAAATAAATGCATTACATGGTAAACATTCACTCAAAAGCGAAGCAAGCCTTTTGACTTTTCATCTTATCAGTAATTGATTTAATTTTAATAATGGATATAATAAAAAATACATCGCAGTTCTTTGAAAGTCTCACTCAACAAAATAGGTATAAACAAGTTACGTAACAAAACAAGTTAAATTTTAAACTATTGCTGCGCTATTTCCAGCCCGAAATCAATTCCCGCTGATTAAGCTGTTCAGTAATCAATCATCAACTTTCTATCTTTAAATTGACAACACCTGGAAACTGTTTACAGAACATTTAGGCAAATATAGACTAGAAAAAAACGCACCCTGTTGATTAGATAACTCGTAACAAAGTGAATTCAATAATATTATTTAAAAAATAAGGAAGAAACAAAGAAAAAAATCCATAATAAACACCTACTTATCATCCAAATGATAATATCTACTGAAATGTATTAAGAGCAACAAGAACAAGAACAAATCGAATGAAGCTTTTATGCAACGACCCAAAAAATAGGTTAAAGTTGTGCTACGTGTCCCTGCCTTCGTACGCAAGTCTGTGTAGTCCTTTAATTATTCACAAGTTTTTAGCAAGTTGTCAATAACAAGGAGAGGTTGTAGGTTGTAAAAAACTATTATAGTTCCTCTAGAGAGCTACCTTCTTTATTTGCTACACTACGTTAAGTAAGACAGGTAGCAGCTCCTTGTGTGCTAAAAACTAACAAGGTAGTTAATAAGTATGCAGGTTTATTATTAAGTAGCCAGCAACAAGTACTAATAAAGACCCAAGCACAAAGTAATTCCAATGATGATGATGATGAGACACTCGAACTCGCCTTTGACCAGGTCTCAATGCTGATCTCTCTCTGTTTCTGTGTGTAGTCTTCGAGATGAAAGAACTTGCATCACATTAACTGCAGGAGATGCATCACATTAAAAGTTCCATCTTAAGTTAAGGAGAGTAGAAGAGGAACGTATCCAAGTGAGCTTTAAAGCGTAATAATAAGAAGTGTCTGAAGGAATGCTTGCATAGTTTATAATGATTTGACATTGTAGAAGTCTGTGAGAAGTCTCCTGTCACTCAAACCATCAGATAGGGACAAGGTAACAAGCAACAGGCCGTACAAGATGACACATATAAGGCTTTTCAGACTTCCAAATCTTTTTGTGTTTGTTCTTTCCATTAAAGACGGGGTTGCTTAATCGCATTCACAGTCATCATAACTTATTTGGTCATTGTCCATGATACTCTTCACTCCTGACTCAAGCTCCTTCACTTCTTATTCGTAATGGACATTGAATTCTTTCACTTGTGACTATTGCTCCTAGTCATTGTTGCTCCTGTACATCTTAAAGTACATTTGACTTCTTAAGAGCATCGTAAATGAATAAATGACTGTTGGTGGTCAAAGATGACCGTACAATCAATTCGTTTAAGTACTTCAGTCGACTATAACATCATTTATAGCCTCAGCAATCAAAGGTGGGGAGAAGATGAGATGATGAGCATGAAGTGTGTTAAAGTTTGAATGTGGCCCAAACTCCAAACTCCAAAAGCGAATGAATTAAATTGCAAGGGTGTGTGTGTGCTATTTCATTTTTGATTGTGTAGATTTGCTGCAAACTTGTGAACACGATGTAGTTGGTTATGTAACAAGCAATAATAATATAATAGTCTCAATCTTCAATGTCATCTGATATTTTAATTGTTATCGATTGGTGTATCAAAAGGTAGCGTGCGAATTCCTTCTTTAATGAGCACTACACGTTTTACTTTTATTATACAAAGATTAATTAGTATTTTAGTACGGAATGCAGTTGCATACTTTTAGTTTTGTGTCAAGTACCAAAAGTCTCTATAAATGTCCTACACTCCACACACAATAAAAAGTAAAAAGTAAAACTCTCTTGGCAATAGTTGGCTGGCAGTGTTCTGTGAATGGTCTAATGGAAATGGGAGAGCAACTCCAACTGCAACTTAAGTCTTAATATATGATCTCTGTGTAAAAGGGTTTTATTGTCATTCCACAATGAGTGAGTAGCTTAGGTAGTTATGCCATAACTGTTTTTGCAGTTTGGCAAAGTTCTTTTAGTGTGTTTTGGTATGTCATGTCAGTCAGTCAGTCATGCCCTCATACTTGAGACCATTATTAAACACTCGCTTCATATTATGACAGCGTCTCTCTGGGTTTAGCTTCACCTATTAAAATACTTGGCTTAATCTGTCCGCTGCTGCTCCTGCTGCTGTTCTATAAGCAAAATATGAAACAAAGTCCCAAGTGCACCAGTGTTGAGTGTACGAAAGTATAAAAGTTAAGCAAAAGTAGATATTATACCAGATAAAATAGATACAGATACGATGGGGATTTATATGAAGCGTGCAAAGTGAATGACTCGAGGATATTATGGTTCAAATCTGTGTGGAAATTATTAAAGGAGCACTGCAGAATAAAACACAACTCACTCAGAGATTGTGGCTGAGAGAAGTGTATTGAGATTTAAGAGCAATATAGGATTTAATTGTTACGTGGATTGTTACTGGAGGTCGAACCTGTCATAATTGTGATTTGTGATGACGAGAAAGGGTTTTGGCACAATATTTCTATGATCTGCATTTTAATAGTGTGCAGCATGCAGCTATTATTTATTATTGTGACTTGTTCAGATAAAAGAATTCACTTTACTGCGCTGCGCTGCACTCGAGTAAAGTCCTAATGGGTTTATTCATTTGTACTTTTGTACATCGCGTTATGAAATTATTTTATGATGTGTGTGACTGGACTTCTGGATAAGTGGTCGCATGCTGGGCACGAATATTAAGCTATACAAGTTGATAGCCTTTTGGGTAATTTAGGGTAGTCAAATCCTTTTTTGTGTCTCTCTCTGTACACACTTGGGTTATTCTCTAAGGTATTTCCGGTTTTCTGAGAAGTGAAGAAGGATAATTTTAAGTAATTGCGAAGTTTTGTTAAGCAAGGGAGCGATATTAAGTGGATTTTTGCAATGGCAGAGATAATTCTGGGCTCTGGCGACTAGAAGCTGCCATTTAATTACTTCATACTTTGTGTGTTGGTTGTGTTGCAACAACTGTGGAGAGAAGTAGAGCGATATAAATTGGCGACACTTCTGGAGGAGACGGAAAAAAGGTTGGAGAGTACACAAACACTTTTGGGAGATAATTATTATTATAAGGAGAGCACACAAGTTGAATGTGTCCACGTAGACGGATACGTGTGTTTGCAATATTTGCATGCGAAGCTTAAGCCTAGGCTTTACGCTCTAGCTGCTTGCTCATCAAAAATTAAAAAGTTATGATGAAAAATATGATTCAGGAAATCATTTTTATCTCCAAATGTGAACTTCCTAATTCTTTATGCAGCCGCTGTCAGCTGTCCTGCTGTGTTATGTCCAGAAGTACTTTAACTCACATTAAAAACTTATACTTAGTGTGGCTTTTCTTGATTACCCACAATAATTGATTGCCTTCAAAGATAGATCGCAAGTTTTAATTGGACTTTAGTGTTTATTGGCAGATATACTTTAGTATTGATAAATGAATTCTTAAAAAATAGATCAGTAGGACACATGCACACAAAGCAATAAATGCTAAAAGTAGATTTGTTGTTTTATTAATGACTACTAAGCTATTATATCACCAGATGTATAATATGAAGTTATATGTAAAACAAAGATGCCGAGATCAATAAACTGCTTATATTAAATTAAACTTAATGTTTAATAGTTTACACATTACCCAGTCTAGTTAAGGCCACAATACAACAAATTAATTCACTATATAATATGTCAGTGTAAAGAATGCATATTGTGAAGAATGCTTCGTTGCGTTGATCAGCACTACTCAGCACAAATGCTCGTATATAACTTCTACCACAGTGATTAGCACAGTGAGACAATAAAAACGATAAAAAATAGAATGTGCTAAGTACACAACATCGCATCGTGGAGGTATGAAAATAACATAACACTCCGTCCCTTTAAGTGTATTTCCTACGAATGAGCGTGGACATTCCAAGGTCTGCAAGTGGCCTACAGAGAAATTAATTTTAAATCAATCTTGGCCTTGGTTTGTTGGTAGTACCGCTCACCACCACATCACATCACCTTATCAATTCCTGTATCGTTTATCTGCATAATCCATACCTAAACATAATATACCTGTATACTTTATGCTGACTCTTCTATACATTCCCTTTACTTCCATGCATTACTTTAATTGGTCTCCAACACTGTAGACTCTCTTGTCAGCTTTTAAATAGAACTTTAGCAGTCTCGTTCACTTAGGGACTCGCAAAATACAAAATACAAAACTACCTGAGTACTAAAGGAACCACAAGGGAGAGTGCTAAAGGGAACAATATCTGGCAATGTGACATAATGAAGTCTCAGGAGAACACTTACTTACTTCTATGCTAAAACTTAAAGGTATATACACTCGCATTAAAGTTAACTGTGAGTCGGAGTGCAAGAAAGAAGGCCTGCATTGCATAAATTATACGAATTACATGCGGCTGACATTGAGACTTGGATTTTATTACAAGTCTAATAAAATGTCAGGTCAAATGAATTCATCATCCGTTCTTAAAGATATCAAGGGATCCTATGTAGTGTACACTTACACTTGAGAACTGTCGGCTTTGTTTCACCCATCAAAGAAGTCAGTCATAGTGGATTTTGACAGATGAAGTAACGAACATTCTCTTTTTCTTCTTCACTTTTTATTATCCTTTTATTCTAATCAATCTAAACGATTCTAAAATCGAGAGAGAGAGATGAAGTGTCCGAGTGTGTAATTCAACTATAGATTAAAAGTTTTTCTTTAATAGGAATGAAGAAATGAAGAATGAATAGGACGTGTAAGTTGACTTTGAGATTGATTGACCTGTATTTGCATCATTGCATTGCATTTATTTGTTCACAAGTGAGTGTAGAGTGAGAGATTGATTCAATATGCTTTCATACATTTTAAGTTGCGAGTCCTTCAGCTGTGCTGACGTAATATTTATAATCAATCAAGTGAGAAGTAATAAAATACATTGTAATAATATCATTAGGGATTCATAAGGAGTCTGATCGTTTGGAATTTGGATGCTAAATAAGATCTTACGTGTAACCTTCTACTTATTGCACTGCAGACTGCACTACAATTAAGTACATAGGTAGCACTGAATATTGTCTGCATTAATTTAAATAAATTTAATAAGAAGATCCATCCGCAATTTCTGTGTTTATTTTTTAAACAGAAAAGCAGGGCAATAAAATAATTTAATAGATAAACATACACATTAGTATTCATTATTAAGAGGAAGACAAACTGTAATGATATTTGCGAGTGATTGTAAAATTCATGGGATTTTGCATGACTAAAGTTTGTGCTAATTCTAATGAAGTCAGTAGTATTGTGCAGTGTGTGTAGTTGTATTGAAATTGAAATAATTAGAATTTTACATTTAACAGCATTGCACTCATTGGGAGAGATGAAAGCGAACGGGTTGTGTTTTTATTTTTTATGACGAGGTAGCCAGCCTTATAAAGAAGCGTATCCATTAAAAGGTGAATAATTGATGAAGATGAGGCTGCCATTTTTATGCTTGACATTTACGAACTTCTCCTACGAGATTTTTTTAATTGACTGTCCTATAATCAATTTATATAACTGTATAGGTGCCTATAACAAATAGCCGGAAAGAAGTTTTGTAATTTGGAATGGTTTTATATTAAAAGGAAATAAAGTGGATTTCCTCAAGTTTTTCCGCACTTGCAAAATTATGAATTCTCCTTTTAGATACGTGTGCAATTCACGAACTTTGTGACGATAGCTATTTTTAGTTTGTTGGAATTGCTCGCGACGTATTTCAAATTGCAATGGCATCAAATGAAGCAACGATTTGTCTTGTGTCTTGATACTACTCCTGATTCTGAAACTGTGTTAATATGTGATGTGAAGTACACGCAGAGGCAGAGAATTGGAAGTAAATATTTATATTTCACGTGGAATTACACGAGAGAAGAACCTCACACAAATGTTGTGTCAGTTCTCAGCTTGTGTGTCTGTTTGTGTGTGGCATTTTAACGTTGAACGTGTGTGTGGAGTGGCGAAACACGAGAACAGGAATTCGAAGCATTTAATTTATCCGTGAAAGACACACACACACCTTAAATCGCATATTTTATGTTAAGTTTGAGACAGAAATGTGGAGCAATTTATCACTAGTAAAAGCTGAATAACGCTAAGTAATACTTCGCTCTTCTCTCGAGGTAAATGTACTGAAACTTATATTTTATTATTGCTGGTTAAGACGAGTGGAAAGCAATAAAAAGGCTGATGTGTACTTCTCCATTAGAGTTTCCGAGGCTTCTTTCCTTCTCCGTGAGTATTAAGTGCAGTAAGGTATAATATAATACGTGTATGTGTGTGCAGATGCATATGGATTCCTCGTGAATTTAATTAAATTTGTAGTAGTCTAATTTGTAATTTAATTAGTGA
>JAQGAD010000275.1:0-50121 GCA_034696625.1 Isotomurus palustris | reverse complement strand
AGGTCTTGAACCATTGACCCTTCCCCCTCGGCTACCGTGGCATAGCATTCGGGTTGGGGATTCCCCACACTCCGATAGGACCCCCCATTAGTTATTACAAGGGTGTCAGTATCAACTAGACTTTGGTCGTTGGTCAGAACACTCATGACCAGAAAACTATTCGTGAATCAATTGAACTAATGCCAGTTGCTGAAGTTGCTCATGATGTTCATTTGTTCCAATTCAATCACGAATGACCTAATTGCTTCCCATAATTGGAACTCCGGTTTCTAGGAGCTCCAAGCCCCTACTACTACAAAGGCTTGCTTAAAAGGCCTTTAATTAATGGTTGCAAATTACAAAGATATTATGAAGCACACATTCCATGTACTATATGGAGTAATTGCTGGAGTTGAAGGGCACTTACTGCCAACTACAATTAACAATCATGACGTAGTAGCGTTAGTAAAATTGTTGATGAAACTGCGATATCAGATGATGACACTTAGAGCATAATTATTTTTCTTTCTATCGCGAGAAAGTTTTTGCTTTGTATCAATCTGTCAAATCAACCTGTATGTAGGCTGCTAGGCTGCATTTCCTTTGTATGTAGAAGAGTAGTATGTTGTTTCATTACCGAGTTCTTTGTGAAGAAGATATTCACATACGAGGTTGTTGCTGCGTAGGCTGTGTGCACAATGTACTTCAATGTAGACATGAAAAACAATTCCATGGAAAGTATATAATGAAGGTGAAGAAAGAGAACTTTCACTTAATTTAACATAGGACGCAGACAGATTAATAGACCTTTCACTCATGGTAATGAGACAGCTAGCAGGTTAGCTAGAGGTAGTGTATATAGGAGTCACGTCGCCCCGGACAAAGCGAGTCTTTGATAATGGAATACAATAAGCAAGTAATGAAATAAGAATCGAGGGTTTCTACATGTGGAACTCGTACAAGACTTGGAGGCATTATTGCAATATGATTGGATAGCCCACAGTCATTTTCTAATGTTTGTTTAATAACAAGTCTCTGAAAGCAACAGCTGCATCAACGTGTTCCGAAAGGGTTTGTCTTTGGCTTTCTCGCTATTATGTACTTAACGTTAAGAACGGACGAGAGATAAGATTGGAAGCCGCATGTCGAGTCTTAAGAGTATCCTTCATTAGGGCCACTTATGGAAATAAAAGGCAGAGAGGGTTGTGAAAAAAGGCTCATAAGAACGGAAAAAACCAAATGGGCCAGTTTAGTTTTAATCGAAGAGCAGACGAGGAAGGTCTGCGTGTGCGTCTCTCGAACCTTCAGGATCCCATATAGCAAAAAGGTTCACTTTTGGCCTTTAGAAAGAAGAAGAGCAGCTTTGAACCGGATGAATCTCTTCAGCTGACTCACTGTCTCTTCTTCCACCAACACTTCCATTTAGCTGTGGGCTCCTCCGAAGACTGCCGATTGAATAAGTAAAGTGCATGTACTTTCGGAGTGTTATTCAGTCACATTGTGGTAAATGTCCGAATGTTTTAAAGCATGGTTCTCCTCTATATGAGGGTCAGTATATCTCATTGTCTCAATTCATTACCACATCATTATTACGTAACATTGCTCGATGACGAGCACAAGGCAAAGGCAAGGGTGACGAAATGAATGGACTTCATCCAGTTCATCTCTCAAGATGATCTGCCAAAAGCTCTCTTCGTTCTGAGCAAAACACATTACCGTATCACCGTCATATCACACAACATCACTATTAACTTCCCTTTTTGCCAGACTCACTTGCTCGTATCGCCTCGGCTTGCATATCTCCATCCAATATTCCTCTCTACAGAACATCTTTCTCCCACAGTCCTACTCAAGAAAGCAGTACACAAACTCCCCAGGAGCTCCGATACAAATTAAAACACCCATGACCAGAGGAATGACATAAGATACATTACTAATAATCCTTCGCCAATTGGCTCTTATTTTATTACCAATGCATCAGTCATTCCTCTAGAATGTTTGTTCAATCCTGTGACTCCTGACACACTGTTTCCCAGCCGTTGGCAACACAAACTCCTTCCGTGAATTTTCATCTTTCATCATCATCATCTTTCTTTCCTTCAAACATTAAGTGCGTCCAATGAAGTACAGTGTTCCTTAATCAATTTTTACTCTTCACGTTACTATCTATTCCACCGACATTACTAAGCACTTCTTCTGATAGAGTCTTCTGAATTTTAGTAGCTATCCAGTTTAAATCGATTACCTTAAGAAGACCTCACTATCCTATAATATAATCCTATCCGTTAATCCTGCAACAATCGCAAACAATTCTTTAAAAATCTAAATAACCAAAGAACTCAAAGTCTTGTGCGACAACGGACATATGCTGTTTAGTGAGAAACCATACAAAAGATGAATTTCTGACCCCAATCGAAAATTCTACACAATAACTGTGCCCATACATACATCGAATGATCTCATAGAGTTCTTCAAATAGAATTCACAGTTTTATTTGCCAAGCATCAGGTTATGAGTGATCACAAAGGTCACTGTTTGTTTTGCGTAATTGGTTGGTGACACTCAAATTCTCAGTTCTGCAACTAAGTAAGTGACTCAATCAGTACACTAAGTTTACGAACATCCACATAACACGCGTTCACGCGTTTCAAAGATGTAAGTGCAATACTCAAATTGTTAGTTAAAGGTCTCTAAAGTGTAACTCAAGTGTCAGACTGAAAATTTTTTGCGAACACCATTCTGTCTTGGAACAGTCTTAAATCTCTAAAGTAAGTAGCTCAACGCACACCTTAGTAAGCCTATAAACCATTTTAATAAGATAAGAGGAGCAACGAAACTGTACTGAATATCATGCACTGCACAACCGAAGAAAGTTTGTTGAATCAAACGTGAAAGTGGTCTTCCCAATCAACGATAAAAAACCAAGTTTAAACTCGTAGCTCAATTGTACAATAGCATAAAGGAGAAGATGCATTGCTACACATACCATCTCTTCACCTGTCTACCTGGTTGTGAATTGTGATGACATTCATTACGCAGGGAAATTGAGACTCACGAGGATGTGTAATAAATACACTCGTACACTGTCAGTCTCGACTCCTTTCTACAGTGTAATTGTTCTCATGTACCTGTCTGCGAAACCTTCGATACTGCTGAAGTAACTCGAAACTCCTACACGAAGAAATTACTGTCAAAGGTAAGATTACTTCCACTGATTAATTCGTCTCTTGTCATACTAATAACCTTAAGTACACTCCAAAAGATTCGGTTACTGCACGAAGTACAACTGCTCATATTTTATGAAGAAAATATTGCAGTCAGCCAATACCTTGATCATATATTATATCAAAATTGATATTATTCCGAGGATCAGCTTTGCTCATTCCATAAACTTATTAAAGAAACATTATATTCCATCTTAATAAAAACATTTCCGGTTATCTCGACATTGTCGACTGGACTTAATTTATATATTTTCAATCATAAAATACTCTCACTATTATATACTCAGCTCCAAGAAGCCTTACTTGGTGATGTTGATTTTCTACCCACGTACAATTCTCTCAACTAGAAACATCTGCTGATATTTCACGGAAAATTGTCAGGAAAACTTGAGCAGGCAAGCATGAATTTCCAAGATGACGGGTTTTGTTCTTGATCGACCAAATTGACCTAGTAATTCCTTTGAAAGCTCAACTCCAGAGCTTCTGAACAACAAAGTTTGTTGTGGATCTTGATAGGATTCCTTTTCGTCCCGAGAAAACTGGTGGGATTGTAGCATGTATAATTGAACAGAAAATTTAACCGTGACGTTTAACTCAAAATAAGTATCCATGTAACAGTCTGGTTTTCCGATTCAATTTATACGATGGGTTCTAATTCAATTTGTCTCAAGTTGCAACCATATGAATATGAACGAAAAACTATGAGCACTCATATTGAGGCATATGTCTACATATATTATTCATTCTTAAGATATTTTGTTAAGAATTGTATCGTCCTCTCTAAATTTCATATAAATGATGTATGATAAATGAGGAATAACTCAGGTGTATCTCCTTTTCCGGAGGAACCCTTAGGGAATCCAAAAGAAATAGAACACCAAACGCCTTAAAGGCACTCTTCTGAAATATACTTTACTATGTACACAATTTGCCGGTATATCTCGTCCAAGTTATGAAAAACGTTATGAAGAAGCAGTACAGATGAATTACAATATTTACAATTTACATCACAATTCCAAGGCACCTGCGTGAGACGAGGCTTCAGTCGTTACAATCAGTCATTGTCTTTTTAAGTCTTTGAGGGTTCTCGAAAATGAGGATGAATGTGGTTTCTCCTGCGTAAGATGTGAAGGTGTGCAACACGAAAAAAGTATGAATGAAAACGAGTCAAGTACCTGAGCCACCTCGGTACTCATTTTCCATTTCCTGTTATTCCACCCTCCTTTAATTTCTTTAGTAGAGGCCAATACAACGACAAGACTGCACTTCACAAATTATACTTACTTCATAAATGAATTTGAATCTCAGGTTTTATTAAAAGCTAAGGCACCGGATACTTGGGAGGGGCATTTCTTTTGTATCTCCACAGTTATAATGAATTGATATTGAAAGTAATATCTGTTTCATGAATGAGTACTATTGAGTACCCTGTAATTCCACCTGTAACAACCTCACTTGATATTTTGATATGAGTAGAAGTACTCCATGAGTATTCAAAAGACTATCTAACTACATAAAGCAGCTAATAATAAATCTCTTTGAAAAGCTTTAATGCTTTCCAACAGGTAGTTTTCAGTCTTCTTAACCATTCGTCCAATATACACGGTAATTGGCATACTTACAAGATATAGACTCGAAAATTTTTGGATTGAGCTGAATTAAATAAAAGATTATGTTAGCTCCTAGTTCAACTAGCTCAATTTATCCTAAACGGTATACAGATAGACATAACTGGAATTCAATGGACTTTCAGCAAACACTCAACATTTTTGCAGGCAGTAATGTAACCTAATGTATTCCTTAAGCACTATGTATGGTTTCTGCCAAGATCTGTGCAAATTGTCCATGTCCTAGTACTCAATTGTTAGTTTGTAAAATACTACTGAACACAAGCAGATACAGTTGATGAGAAATCGCAGATCATTATTATTCATTATAGGGCGCATACAGTTTTGTAACAATATCTGATTCATGAGATATTATGAAATAAGGTTCCTTGATATGAATACGTTAACTATTCAAGTTATTCAATATTCCCAATCTTTGGTTTTTCAGTTGCAGTGCTATACCCATCGCAAACAGAGGATTCAAAGATTTTGAATGATGTGATGGGTTGTATTGGAAGCAGACTAGCTATTGGGAGAAACAGACGTTTCAATGCAAGTCGTCGAAACTCCAGAGCGCAGAATATTTTTCCGGTCTTAAATGTAGACGATATGGGGAGGCAAATATCTCCAGGAAAGCTTGAAGTAACAGAAACAGATTTGGTTCTTCACTTACGAGGAAAACCTCCCCTTACTTGGCCGCTTCGATGCCTTAGAAGATACGGGTTTGACAATGATCTATTTTCCTTTGAATCGGGACGAAGGTGCCCAACAGGCGCTGGAATATTTGCATTTCGCTGTACGAGGGCACAGTCTCTATTCAATTTGCTGCAATCAAAAATTCAAGCGAATCCTGGTGCGACCCCCAACACAGTTCCATCTACACCGATCACTCCTTCTAACGTGTGTGGAAACCCGTCCACGCCTGTAAGCTCGACATTCGTATACGTTAACCTAGCAGAGAACAGTACCACTCGTCAAGCGACAAATAATGCTCCAGACGTTACCCAAGTCTCTGGGAGTGTCTCAGTGATCCCGAACAATCTCGATTCCATAGTCAATGGTTGTGGTTCTTCATTCCCTTCTTCACAGTCATTTAAATCATCTCAAGAAAACTCGCATCCTGTTTACATGAACGTAGAAAGTGCTTCGTCTAGTTATGCTAACTCGCAGCTTGCAGGGAATGTTCCGGGGCGGTATGGACTGAAGCAGGTTCAGAGTGCCCCAGGTAACTCGTCCGGCAACTTACCGTCCGGTAATCGACACATCAACCATTTGCAGCACCAGAAAAGCTTGGACGCACAGAGTAGTCATTATTCTTACAGCAGAAATCAGGAAACTATCATTACGAATGACCTTCTCCTGTACACCAACGTCATATGCTCTCCAGGCGACTCTTCGCTGAAGACGGGTTATGACTTCAACAAAGCTTATCGAGAGCCTGCAGAAGTTAACTATGCCGAATTGGACCTGAAGACTGATAATTGTTCTTGCTCCTTCAATACACCTCGTACAAATCTACCATCATCGAACAAAGGTAGACTACCATTCCTCAGCAACAAAGAGAACAATTGGCCTAGTCTAGCTGGACATGATTCTAGACTTAAACTTAAAAGTGAGCAACTGAGTAGCTGTGTAGGTGAGTGTGTCACCACAAACCCTCATGAATATTCTATCCAAGCCAACCTTCGCAGTGAAAGCAGCCAAATTAGCTCAGAGGCAGCGAACATGGGATATGCCACCATTGACTTTGATAGGACAGCTGCATTGAGTGTGGTCACAAGGTCCAAGATCAATTTGGACTTCCATGGGTCTGCCACCGATGAACACGAAGGATCATCCCGAAAAACAAGGCACAATTCCACTGCTCTCTAAGCCCTCAATGTGATGCTGTCCTTCAGGAACAATGAATCACTTCTTGTGTTACGTAGAAACCTGTGATTCCTGGACATCCAGGAGGAAGCTGAATCCTGAGTAGAAACATAGATAAGTCAACTTGCACACACACAAGCACACACACACACACACTACCATACAACGATACTCTCATCATAGTATTTAGATGGACTGTTTGGGACCGGGACAAGGATACGTCCTTCAACTAATATACTATTAGAGCAACACAAGAATCTGAACTTCACAATAGAAAACAAGAATGCATGTGGTAAAGGTTGATGAAAATGATATAGATTCTATAAAATACTTTCTTATGACATTAGTCATCTTGCCATTATAGTGTTGTGATGCTCTTAAGTGGTTTAGTTTGCATGTAAAATCAAAATCGGAAGGCCTGCTTTAAAAGAGACTTTGGCCTTCCTCGTGGTGTCCAAAGAAATAATCAAAGGGATTTAAGAGCATTATTTTCAAATTATAGAATTTATCTGTATAATTAATGATTGGCTAGGCAATCAGGCATTGCTAATTATGTGCAACTAATTGAACATTCGTAATGCATAGTGATCCTTTCAGTGAATGCAATCTATGTTTTATACACGCATAGCTTCTGAGAACATATTTTAAAGTAACAGTAAGTCCTGGTCATCATTTCAACTCTCTGCAGCGGTCTGTATACATAGCAAATAATGAAGTATACAAAGATATGCTAACTACTCAAACTGTCTACTCAATATGCTTTCATTATGTAACTGTGTAATTTTAAATAAACGCTACCAAAAACTACTGAGAAAACTGAATTGATTGCAAAAGATATTGATTGATTCTGCATACAGTTCAACTAAAATATGCATGTTAACGAATGACCCCCGGCTTTTTGGCTCATGATGCTTTACAGCAAAAAGACGACCAAGGAATCTTACAGCCAGCTTATGGTTGCATAAATGAAGTATTATGGTAAAACCGAGTGCGTGGGAATGGCTTTAGATTGTTTCATAAGGAGAATTTTTCAGATCCTATCTAACAGCTCATTTGCATTATATTGATAATCCCTTCAATAGAATATAGTATCAGCAACCACAGTCAAAAGTAACGAAATGAGCCACAATAGCACTGAAGTGGAAGCTTATGGTGGCTTAATATAGACCACTATGTCTTCTGCATCTTCTGTGATCAATGGAACAACTTTCAAAACTTATACCTGGGTTCATCGAAATTCGAAACCCATTCTAGTATGCTTTATATTAATTAAAATTGCATATAAATTAAAACGAGACAATGCAGTTGCAAGCTATTTCTTATGCAGGATTTGTAGCGCAACACTTCAGTTTTCAGTATTTGCTGGAATACCACACCTACATTTATTCTTGTATTACTGATGCTGACAGCTCTTACACTGACAATGACAAGCTGTCACGAATTTTTCGAAATTACACCGCGTTGCATAATTGTGTTTATAATTCACAACTTCTACAGGCATTCAACGATCCTCAGCTACCTAATTTTTAAAATACGTAAAACCTCAACTGTAACAATTTATTTCACTTGCTGACTAGTCAGTTCTTGACGAGAACTAGAATTTTATGCAGGGTCATATTCGAATTTGAACCGACTACGATTATTTTCCCTTATCCATGTATCGAATTCGTCATTATCATTGCTTCGAAAATAATTTTTCCAATCTCCAACTTGTCCTTTTCGCATAAACACGGCTTCATTTCTATTTCTCAGTCCTAGTTCATCCCAGTGAGAGTAATTGACAGCTGGGTTTTGCGACATCTGCTTGAATGAAGTATGCTCTGCAATTTTTGAAGCTTCTTCTTGATTCACAGGTGTTTCCAGGAAATCGGCAATTTTCTGTAAAAATGTACGCTATAAATATTGTCTAGTGTTAAGATTTATTTCACACTCAAAAATGCAAAACCTGTATTATTCGGACTGGATCGCTAGATAAGTCTTCATAGCTTACTACTAAAATAGTAGGATCTTCCTTTCGCCTAAGGAAACTCTCCATATGGTCAAAGAAAGGACAATACAGCACTAAAAGACAAACACAATGAATTATTATCCGTCTTTTTGACAAAAGTAATCATGTTTGAAGAGTTGAATAACTCACTTCTATCACCCAAAAACCTCTCCTTGAATTCATCAAATGTCCCGATGAATCCTAAAATTGTTGACATTCTGGCAAAATGGTAATACGAAACTACGGTATCCTTCGGGTTTCGAACGACATAAATGACCTTTCCTTCCTCAACATTGGACGGTAAAAAACCATACGGTAGGTGAGTTTTGATCAATCTTGGTGAGGGTGACTTATATATTGACTTGGCTCCTGGGTACGGGTATTCCAGAAATGGAAACCTATCTTCTAAAGTACTCGATTTGGCTTTTTTGAAGTCCAAGTTATTTTTCAATAAGTATACAATTTCTTGAACCCATGTTACTCCTGTAAAATCCAAACACCTTTTAGTAAAGATACTATTCAAAAAATTGTATGTAAGGTTGTTTTCTTTGAACTTTAATTTTGCTAACCAGTCTTGGGAAAGCTAGCGACGATGACATCACCAGGTCGAACTTTCATTTCCTCGTGTATAAATCTAACAGTTCCATCCTGAACTATGGACGCTGGAAGCACAGTCTTGTCCAAACCATCCGGCGATTTTACAACGCACAACGAATTTATAAATGTACCATTAATGAGCTCATCTTTTGGAAGAAACACAACATTTTTCGTATTTTCCTCAACCGTTCTCTGTTTTTTATTCCTTGCCCACACAACGGTGCCCAATATAGATGAAAACACAACAGTTGAGAAGATTTTTTTCGCCCAACGGGTCCTCTTCTGATGGTCTTCTGCTTTTTGTTCATACTCTTCGTGCTTATCTTCATCATACCCACCATAATCTTGTCCAAGAGGGACAATTCCTTTCGACTTCCGACTAGCATCAAACTTCTTCGGCTTCAGTACATCCGATTCTTCTCCCCCAGCAGAACTATTTCTCCACCTTCGTGCCATCACTAATGAAGTTTCGAAAGGGTCCAGACGAGCCCTCCATCCTTCTGCTTTACAGCTAAGCCCAACAGCCTTACCGATTTGATCTCCACATCTACTAACCTTCACTAACCGGGAGTTTGCAATTCCACTCCACATCTTTACATGCAGTCCTCCAAGCTTGCATTGGATGCACACACGTATCACTTCTGTCAAACCACACCGTCTCCACAGAAGCTCCAAGGTCTTCTACAAGAGAATACAGGTACAGTTAACCTCACCATGAGTCAATTATATTAATTGCGCACTAAATTAAAATACAACCGAGTAAATATAATAGTTCAGCAGGAGTTAGTGTTTGCATGAGAGGAGAAAATATTTAAAGAAAACAAATTCGCGCGCGTGGAGAAAGTGAGAAGATTCAACTTTCCCGCCGAATCTCTCTGACTTTCTCATCCGCCTCACGACACCCAACACCCTTTGCTTTGGCATGTCCAGTCCACGTCCAACTTTCTCCGTCTGCCACGGAGTGGAGTTTCTCGCACTTCCACCAAGTCTCCGTCTCCCCTGTCGCCGCAACGTAATGAATTGCTTATCAGGGGAAATGTCCAAAGCAATAGATGAGTCTTACCCTTAATCACCCGATACCTGAAACATTTAGTGAATTTAGTCATCTGCGTCAATGCTAGTCATAGTAGTAGCAGGGAAGGAAACATTAGAATGCGTGTACGTGCATTCTGCTTTTCATGCTTCACATGACTTCGCACCAATGCCTACATGCATGTTTTATTTCTGACTCAAATAATTATTGATTTGCGCGGTTGGTAAATGAAACAAATTATGTATGAGCTTAGCTCAAAGTACTTAATTAGTGTTTACTTGGCCTGGTTAAATATCGAAAAATTATATGCTAAATTGAAATGCTTTGGGTATTTCCTACAGTACGAATATAGCTACACACTACACATTCCCTTTTTCATCAATTCCATTTATTTGCTTCATGTCCAGTCGTAACATTCTTACGTAACGTGTACAAAACACACGTCAATAAAGAGATGGAACAAGTATGATTCCATGCCAATTTGCCTACTGTCCCATTCGTCTACTAGGGCCGTAAATGGAAATTTCGAAAGCTTTTCATGAGTTTTAAATTTCGATAAGAAAAATCGTTTCAACGATCTGAGATCGTATTCGTATCAATCACAATGAAATAATTGGAAATCTGTTGACATTTTTCAGAATTAAACAACACAAACGGTTCGGTCCTACTTCGGCCCGTACACTTCAAACATACACTTTAAACAAACATAGATTGTCTTGAGATTTATGTTTAAGTGTACGACCGAAGTAGGACCGAATCTGTTTTGTTTAAATGTCGACAGATTTCTAATTATTTCATTAATTGTGCCAATAAAATTGACACAAAATACGATCTCAGATCGATTCGTCTTTTATTATCGAAATTTAAAACTGGAACGTCATGAAACACTTTCGAAATTTCCATTTACGGCCCTAGTAGATGAATGGGACAGTACGTAGGCAAATTGGTCTGATACCGACAAGTATGTACTTGATCGTGGTATGAATTTACATTTGTTTCATATTTTGTGACAATTTAATCTTAATCATAAGCTTTTCTAACAAACTAACAGCTCTTTCATAGACTAAATGAACTCGATATTATGATTTTCAGTCTCATACTAACTACAACCCATCCAAATATAAAATACAATCTACTTAACGTCCCAATAATAATTATAATTAAGTCAATTAGCATCTATCATTTTCATTCAAGTCTCGTCTTTCCTCCTCTGTCCTCTAGTTAAGACTAAGACATAACATCCTTGGAGAATTACATCATGAGATCACGTAACAACCCTCACCTACAAATTACAACATCTCTGCATGCATACAAATCCCAGTCAGTCACACGCGTGTCTCCTATTAACAAATCCTCTTAAATACACCCAAAACTTTTACCTGGAGATTTAGCATCTTAATCTTCTACCATTACAGTATTTAAGCACCTGTGAACAACAGCTTATCTAAGAACAGTAAGTAAGCTCCACACACCACACCACTTTTCATTGTACCCACTACCCAGTGCCCAGTACCCATAATAAAAAGCGTTTTCCCCTTAAATCCAAAATAGTCCTAATTGTAGCAGTACTAGTAAAATGTCATCCAATCCTCAACAATGCAGTCATAGTCATATGTAAAGATGAGAAACAAAGGCTTTCTCGCAGACTTAATGACCACCACCACTGTTGATGATGGTGAGCACACACACACACACACACAGTGGAGCACCACCATCAGGTCGTGTGGTGCTGAGTTGCCTCTGCCCATTTGGATTCCATACGGGAGAAGGCCACCACCAATGGGATGAGACTCTGCCTGCCAGCCAGCCAGCCAGCAGACCTTCGCTAGCTACTCCACCAACACTGCTACATATAGTTCTGTGACTGCTACTCACCACCACCACCACCACCACCACCACCACCACCACCACCACCACCACCACCACCACCACTTCTACTTCTACTATACTACTAATCTACTCACACACAATAGACACCAATTTTTTCTCATTTATTATTATTGTGCAGATTAAAACTCCACACACGACACCACAACTCACATTGCCACATTATTTCATCTGTTCTCGTGTGTGTGTGTGTGTGTGTATGTGTGTCCTGGTCTTTGCTTATCCAACTTGTTCCTGGTTGCTGAATCATTCACTATTTACTGTTTACTCCGGAAAAATACCACCGAGGAATGTCACACTGAGAATCGTCGACAAAATCACAAGGCAAGTCGACAATTCGGAGAGTATGTTTCATTTGGAGCTGCAATTGAAAGCAGAGGAAGAACTGTTGAACTTTGGAAGATTATCAGTTATCGAGGGGTATTTAGGATTTTTTGTTTTGTAGAGGGTACTTTTGTTAACAACTTTGGGCTAAGAACTAACTAATAATCATTGTGTGGTGTGGTAATCATTTCGCAGGTTCTGGGGTTTTGGAGGTATAGGCGAGACTCGAGACAACACCTGTTTTTTTCGTGCAGGGTTTTGTTTCAAATTGTAAACTGTGGGACAGAGATGGGTTATTTGTAGAATTAAACTTCGTTCTTTTAGAAAGAATTCAGTGTAAATAGCTCGAGTATGATAATAACATGTTCATTTACAAGCTCTGAATACGCTTTTATCTTGGGAACACGTCAGGTGGTGTTTTAAAAAAATTTGAAATGGTTACAAGTTGCAAAAAGTTTACTGAGGATTTACGAGAGCTTGTAAGTTAGAATAAAGAATGAGTTTTGGTGACAATCGAATTCACAACTCACGAAGTGTACTTGTTTTGATTATTAGCACAATGGAAAATTGCACGTGGGCGATAATCGAAGTGTGCGATGCACTTTTAATTGCCTTGTATAGGCGAGTTAGGATATAATTCCAAGAAAAAAAACTATTGTTTAGTTTTTTTAGTTTCAACCTCTATATTAAAGCGAGGCAGGTTTCGCAATACTGTAGAATATACTATTTAAGGGTTCGTTGATTTGTATTGATGTTAAATTTCTGTGGCCTTGACAATAAGTCAATATTAAGAATGATAATAATAATAATGTTCGTGGCCTTTTTGTGTTTTCTCAGTTACCCGTGAGTGGCTGTGACTTTGCGTGCAGTTGGTTGTGACACTCGGAGTTGTGAATCGTTACAGGGACCTTAGAAGATACCAACACGGAAGTTCTGGGAGAAGCATTGTTCATTTAAGCAACGAAATACTACGCTAACGTGTACTTAATCAAGATGTATGGGGCTATGTTGGAAGTATAATTGTGAATAGTGTTTATATTTTGCGTGAACTGAAGTGAACTTGACCTTCCGCTTGAATCGTACAAAAAGAGTACAAAAGCGGTTTAAAAGATTTTGGCGTCATCAAAACGGTGACAGTAAATTAGTTGCGAAACGTGTGTCAAATGCAACTCCAACAGCAGCATTTATTTACCTGCTATTACTACTCTTCAACTTCTAAAGACAAACGCACGTTAAAGTTGCCAGAGAAAGAGTCTACGCTAAAACGTGGTAAGTCTTTGTTAAAGTTGTATATCTTGAAAATCGAAATAGTTATGCTCCAAAGAACTGTGCAAGCTAATGAATGTGAACATTATCAATTATCATTTAATATCAGACTAGGCGACCTTGAGAAATGCGCAATTTTTACTCGATAAGATTGCGCCATATCTGTTGCAATGTAATATTTCTCTACAACAAGGTTGAGCTATGATAAGTAAGTGGGGTTGGATTTATTTTTGTTGTACAACAGTTGCTGATTTGACGTAGACGTAGGAATTGGGATATTAGAAGTAAAAATATTACAAGATTTAGCTTTGTTCATTTTTGAATGTCTTGATTACTCTTGCCGTTCATCAGGAAAAGTTCGATGTAATCGCCAACTTTGGGAAAGAACGTGTATGAACTTTGTTATTATTGTTCGTGCACATGGTTGTTTATGATCGTGAGGTAATCCTAGTACACAGTGTAAGTTTTAGGGGTAATTAAATCATTGACAGCGGTTTGATCTTATCTCTAATTCTGTCTGAAGTGAGAAACTCAAGGACCAAGTTTAGCGTTGATAAAACTTGATGGACCGAGGGGCAGTGATCTGTACTCATATTCCCCTGTTATTGCCTCTGCGTAGCAAACTGCATATCATATCATCATTAGTTTTCACGTTGACTGCTTCACGAATACTTAGAGTTTTTGGGACACGAAATCCTACAAATCAGTTGGTATAATTATCACAGTATAATTGTGGTCTTGTTTCCTGTAAGTTCACGATTGTCCACCAGCGTCATCAAGTCAATGCGACATGATAATAAGTTTTACTGGTTTTAATTTTTTTCCGGTTACTTGGATGAAGGTGGGATCGATAGTTACCCAATCCGCACGTTTGAGGATGTTCAGAATCTTCAAACATTAATAAAGAACTCCAAAAACAACTGATTACCTAGAATCACGTCAGAGCGTATGACAGTGAAAACCATGGCTTTCTTTAAGCGATGTTTAGTTGTTTTGATTTTTCAAATTGGATGTCTTGCATTCGATCACTCTGCAGGGGGTAAGATCGACTTACTTTCAATATATTTTGTTGTTCTGAAATGCAGTGTTATTTTATACTTTCCAATGTTTACAGATTTGGCGTTTCAGGAAGATGATTTACGTGTGATGGTGAATCATTATCCTTCTGAATCTGTCATGTAAGTTATTATTTCGATAATTATTTATGACTATTTCAAATGAAATACTATATTTAAAATATTTAATAACTTTGATATTTAACAGTCCTGGTGATACGGAGAGAAACGATGATAACGAACTTGTATCAGAAAGTTTAATTTTATCTTTCCACCCTAAGCTATACGATTTCAAAGAAAGGTATTGCTGAGGATTCATTAGATTTTATTGACTATGGGAATGTTAACTTGTGTTTGGGATTATACAGCCCTGTCGGGATGCCTAGATTGGGTCTTGTAAGGGTGGAAAACCGACTGAAAGATGAAAACCTGAAACTGATCTCTATATCTGGAAATACAGTGAATTTCCATTCGTCATTTTTTGCGGACAAGGTAATCCCAGAGAAAATTCAATTGTATCAACCTGGCTAATAAAGTACTGTTAAATTTCTCAGGTCATCGGACCAGGTAACCACACAACGTTTGAGGTGGTATTTCTGAGTCGCGAAGAGGGACACTTTGAGTCTACACTTTACATTCATACTTCCAGAGGACTGTTCAAATACCATGTAATTTTATTTAGAATCAAACAGAAAAGTTATAGACTTTTCTGGGAATCAAATCAATCGGTCAATACATTGATATGAAATTTGTAACAGGTCCGGGGTACTGGGTTGCCGAATCCTTATCGCCTGCGTCCGCTGGTGGGAGCTAAAATTCCTGTGAATGCTAGCTACGAACCACTCATAATGTTGCATAATCCTCACGACACTCAAATTTTGGTGGTTGAAATGCTATCAAGTGGAACGGATTTCAGTCTAAAGCTTCCAGACGACGCAGATGAGCACCTTGGAGATACTGCTTGGGCAATCGACCCATTTCAGACGAAACCTGTAATGCAAGGTAGTTTTCAAGGAAGGACTGAGGGCAACCACACAGGATTTATACGGTAAAAATTCTGATTCATCTTTTAGGGTGAGATCTAAAATTTTACTGACTAATTAATTGTTATTATGGATTTCAGCATCAAAGTCAACCACACTGCGGCTTCAGGAGAGTACTTGATGGTTCCAGTTGAAGTACAAGTAAGCTCATCACCTGGTATTTATTCTCCACAAGAGTCCCTCGACTTTGGGCTACTCGTGCAGTCAGACAAGCCCAGAACGCTGAAGTTGTCTCTCATTAACGCTCAAACTAACCCAGTCAATGTGCAGGTAAAATCGATCGTTTTCAATGGATAGTACTATTTCCATTCAAAATGGGAAATAAACATTTGCTGCGTTGTTTAGTCTGTCACTGTCAAAGGAGAACCTAATCCTGCACTCCGCATAGAGTTCCGGCCCTTAGTTATTGAGCCTGAGATTATGACGTCAACTGTAGTGGCATTAGTCACGTTTGACCGTAAGCTAACCCATATTCAATTGTTGCAAATCGTAGATGTAAGTAAAAAATTTTTACAGCATCGGAACTGTCAAATATGGATCAGTCAAGTGGTTTTATTGAAATACGGAGCGATTGTGGAAAATCCATTTCCATTCCGTATCAAGCAACTGTAATAAAAGGAGAATTAGAGTACAACATCTCATCTCTTGGGTTCTATATTAAGTCTGACAATGTACCACCAAGAAACTTTAGGTTTGTGTCCACGTCCAAGTTGAATTCTCACAAGTATGTCACAAATGTTACGTTTTTTTTAATGAAATTTTTTTTCAATTCAATTCTTTAGTGTTCGGAACAACTTCTCAACAGCCGTTGCCATTTATCAAGTCAGTGTCAATCATCCAGATATTGTGCAAATTGACCAAATCAACCAGTCGCATGTTATCATCCCAGGGGAACAGAAGACCATTTTTACCCTCAAAATTCACAACAAAGATGACTTGTGCGGTTCAAAGGAAGCGATTCAGCTGACATTGAAAAGCAATGTTACAAGTCTAAAACTGCCCATTATATGTTATAATGGAAAACTGGAGATGGTATTACCCAGTTGCCGTATGCTTCCTAGTTTTATTCGGATGTTGGGTTTCAATTTTTGCATTGCTTTGCAGCATTCTTTTGAAGAGGCGGAAGTCGATTTTGGGCGAGTGGAGTTGTACTCAACTCACACGGAGTACTTCTCTGTAGAAAACAGAAATCCAGTTGAAATTCGTTTAAAATCGTGGGGTTCGAATTCTTCGTGGAGTATAGTAGAACTTGTGGGAATGCAGAAAGGAGTGAAAGAAGATTTATCCAAGATTCAGGATTTTGATGGATTAAAAAAATCTGTAAGTACACTCAGTAAATTATACTACTGTCTGCGACTGCGACGGCACAGAACCATATTACAATCATATAATTATCATTGCCTGTTAGCTGTTCCTGCAACCTGGGCATGTTGCCGTGTTCTCTATTGAAGTGCGACGTCCAACTGTAGAGGGTACCTTTTATGGAGAATCGTACGTTACTACAGATCATAACCAAACACTCAGAGTTCCATTCCGATTTATCGCTTCAAAAGGATCCATTCAAAGTGAAAATATTCTTTTTGATAAAGTATTTCCTGTAAGTAAACATTTTTTAAATTTGCTTTATTGTACACCTTATTAATTGAATCATACTTTTAGGGAAAGATCTCATACGAAAAATTATATTTGAGCTCTACTTTTAACCACACATTGAATCTTCTTCGGATTCGAGCAAATCCACCGTCCTCTGTGTGGTTTTCTTCCTCCAGTCTTCAAGAGTATCCAGAAGTCTCTCCTCATCGACGAAATTTTGTGGGGAAAGTTCATTTTGATCCTCGTAAATTTTGTGGTCAAGACTGTTATTCAGGATTTTGTCTCAACACGGAGTGTAAGTTTTAAAACTGTTTTAAAAAGATAATTGTGACGTACGCGGTGTGTCATATGTCATATGTTGTATGTTTATTACGCAGTGGGGAAGCTTTGGAGCAAAGGAGCTTCAATAAACTGGGAAACAGGCAACATTGATATGCGGATATTGAAAACTTTGCAAGCCCGGTACCACAATATAAAAGACGCTACAGGTACCTATTTTATCCTCAACTAACTTTTCTCTCCAACTATCAACTAGTCATGCTTTTCCGAGAGTTGTTAAATTTGCCATACTTTTTTTCAGTGTCAAATATTTCTGTTTGGATCGACACAAGCGGCTTAACAGGATTTAAAGCTAAAGCCCAAGTACGATATTTGTGGCCCCGGATTTCAACATCTAGGGTTGTTATATTTCCACTGACAGCTTTGGGTAACCATTCTGTGATGGAAATATTACTGCACAATCCGTCGGAATTGCCTATTCTGATTCAAGCAGTACTGGCTAAAGATTATGGACCTGCATGGTTTCAGTTCACGTATGCCAACAATGTTGGAGGAAATACTACTGAGGGCGAGTTGGGTAATTTAATTTACAAACTTCTGATCTTTACATGCAGAACTCAGTTCTTAATATATGTATGCGATTCTGTATTTTCAGTTTTTAATATGGACGGAGTGTTCACGAGTTCTTCTAGTCAACCAAATGGAAGTGTGATATTAGATCAAAGCCAGCAACAAGTCGTTCATGATTTGTTGGGACTTAATAATAGCTATTCATCTCTTGGTCTTACTTTTCTTTTACCTGCTGGTGCCAAATTTTTACTCAATGTAGCATTCAAACCCTTAACCAAAGATATGGCCAGCACTTTGCTTTTGTTACGCAACAATTTAACTGGTGTCGAAACCGTTTGGCTAAAAGGAAGAGCTGGAACCGGACAGTTAACTGTCGGCAATGGAACTCCAGGATCTTCATTGTTGTTTCAACTGACTGAAAAAATCCTCCAAGGCTGCCAAAGTTAGTAATATTTGCTTATTAACAAATCTCTGACATTTTCGAATTATAATTTTTTCATGTGTGATTTCTTTACAGCTGAACAAGCTAGTAAGTATGTACCGCCTCAGCTGACAGTGCGAAGGTCGTTTGTGGCTCGTAATGTTGGGGAAATTCCTTTGAACATCGAAGTGCTTCAAATATATCCACCGCAAGGCTCCATATGGACCATCGCATTTGGAAGTTTCTCATCTCCTGCAGATCCTTGTGAAGGATATGGATTTAGAATCTTGAACTGCCACCCGTTTAAGCTACAGCCTAATCAAACGCATTCCATTGATATAGCATTTACTCCTGACTTTACCTTATCCCGAGTCGTTCGGTCACTCCAATTAACGGACTCGACAGGCTCTGTAAGAAATTTTAACCTGGTCATGTAAATTATTGTTCATTGTACAATTTAAGATGCTTAATTTGTAATTGCAGAATTTCAATTACTCCCTTGTTGCGCTTGTTCCAAGTGGAATGCTTGGAGTCTGCGCATCCATAATTTCCCGACCATCGTGGGAACCTATCTTCAAATACACGCTTGGTTTTGGAGCAATTATGTGCGTGATTGCTGCAGTTGTTATGTCATACTTTGAAGCTGGTACTGTAGTCTCAGGAACTGTCGTTGCTACCATGAGAGTTTGTAAAGACGAAGAGCCTGATGGGTCAAAAGATGAAGACAAAGGAGTACGACTCGATTTCAAAGCGGTGTATGACAAAGTTGAAAACAGGTTTAAGCGTCATCAGTTGGAATCGCACAAGACATCAGCATCGAATTCTACATCTCATCTTCAATCTACAACTTGCAAATCGCAATTGCAAAATGGAAGTGCAGCAAATAATGGAAATATTAGAAACAGGAAGACAAAAAGGACCGGACACGAAATTTCCCAACTAAGCAATATGGCCAAGCAAGTTTCCGATAAGATTAACTCAAGTCGGAACAGCCTTCAGAACATGTCTTTGTTGGACTTCATGGACGATGGTAACACATCATCAAGTGGAAATAGCGCTAATTCAAATACAGTGGGTCTTGGAAAGAAAGATAAGGAAAACGCAACAGTCACTAGTTTGCAAAGTACGGTTGGAAAAAAGAAAAAAGCAACTGCTGGGAGTCAACAGTCATCGTATGTGTTGCAACCTTCAACTCAAGTTCCTGTTAAAAACAAAAAGTCGCAGGGTAAGGTGGAGTCCTTAAGCTCATTTACAGAAAAGGTTACGAAAGGGAAAGTAGAAGAAGAAACCAGTTCTACTACTACTGAAGGTTCAAATTCCGAAGATTTTATCCCCCCTTTTGTAGAGAAGGAAAGAAAGCATAGCTTGAAATCCTCAAATGATTCAAAGGCTCCTAAAGCTCTCAAGAAAGATAAACAAGAAAAGTCTAAGCATGCTTCCGGATCAACAGAAAACATTTCTGATAGTACTGAACAGTTAGTATCGAAGTATGCTAGTGACGAGTTCCTGAAGCGTCAACCACCAGCAAAAAAGAAGGAACCGAACAAGATACCTTATAGCACATCAAGTAGTTCCCCCAGTCGAACTGTATCACCAAAGCAAGATATGTGGGATGCTCCTAGACCACCAAGTGGCGATGGCCTTAGCGAACTTGCGGCACAGACAGAAGCATTTGTAATGCAGAAACCCCCCAAGAGGAATAACTCCGGTGGTGACCCTACTAGCAATTATCACAACAGTAACATGCTAAACATCGGACCTCTTGGAAGCAGCAACCCCAACTTGTATGCTCCTCAGGCGATTCATCAGATTCCTCCATCATTCTTAACACAACAGCAGACTGCACAGTCTATGAGTAGCACCCGTTCAAAGAAACCTGGGGTTATCGGTCAACCTCGACCTGCTCAACCGCAGCCTTTGACTCCTATGCAACAACAAGTTACCCCTGGACCGAATTCCTTCGTTCAAGTCCCTGTGAATTCAGTTTCATTTAATGCAAACAACGGTTTAAGGAATAATTTTGCTCCTGTTTCCGATATCACAAATATGTCATCTCAGGCCTCAGTTTCATCCGTCAGCAATGCAAACAAAAGACAAACTTCACCAACTACAACTTCTAGTGGCAGGAGTGGTAATTCAGCTAGCAATTCCATTTGGGGACCCGATATTTTGCCAAATAATGGATGCGATATTTGGGGACGGCGAACTGCAGACACAGGATCGAACCTTCTTCCTGGATATTTCACCCAACAAGTTGGCACAAAGCAGAATTCAGATTCCAATTATGCTAGAGGTGCTAGTGCCCCTTTCAGAGGCTCGAGCGCAAACAATTTCCAGCAGATACAAAACAATGGATTTGGAGCTGCGACTTCTTTATCTTCTGGTATGCATAGCTTGCCGAGTGATAATCAGTTTTCCGATTCAAGAATGCCTCCTCGCTCCACCATTACTGGCTCTGTTGGACTCTCGGGGAATAATTACGCTAGCGGTAACAACTTAAACCTGTCACGGAATGGAACAGACAGCACCTATTTGTATGGCGGAGAATCTTATGACATCTTAAGCAGTTTATGGCATATGAATGGTGGACCTTCACATCCGGATCAGCAGTTCCGTGGACCAGGATTCACAAATGGACAGACTTCGCAGTTCGGAATAACACAGCCTAACTCCACATCACAGCAAACGACGTCTCAGCAACAACACGCGTATCTTCAACGAATGGGTTCAGATCCAGCTAACATGCTTCGAACTCAACGGCCAAGTAAGTCCGTGTTGTTTTATTTCTAATTACTTGTTTCGTTTTTTACATTTTTAACGAATATAAAATGTTTGTAGAAAATTGGAATTCTTCATCTCGATTTGGTGAACAAGACTCTGGTCTTAATGGCAACACAAGTCTTCAAGACCCTGGATCTAATAACACTGAAGGAACCCAATTGTGGCACTCACCAACTGCTGTAAATGCTGAGTCATCAGTACGAGCTGTTGCTGGGCCGAGTCGAATCGACTCGTCATTTTCGGAATGGTCAAAGGTCGGTGCGGAGGCTAATCGTTTAGCTGAAGTCGATGCTGGAATTTGGGATTGTGGCTCGACGTCTACAGCTAGCAATTGGCCTTCGTCGTATGGAAGTGCTACATCTATGCAAAACACTTACATCGATTCAATGGCAGTCGGATCAGGATCGCGAAATTCTATTCAAGCCCGTCAACAGGAAGAGCCAACAACTTCTACCGCTGGTGATGGAGGAATTCGAGCAAGGTCTTCGGATTTGCGTGAAGTGGAGGTTTGTGAAATAACAATGAAATGAGAGAAACGTTTGTTGTCCTGTGCTTAGTAATATTTTATTACCAGGTTGGACTTGGCTTTAATCCATTCAAATCGGATATTTGGGGTCAGTCGGATGGACCATCTTGGGGAAGCTCTTTCCGTCAATACTCGTCCAACAACGAGTAGTGCCATGAGTATCGTCACCCATCAACCCTGACTAAATTCAAGCAATGCAAAGCTTATATTGGTAGCCGTTATTAGAAATTATATGATTTTGATTAATCCATTAATTGCTAAATCTCATGTAAAATCTCATAAATAACAGATTGTAAAGCCCAAAGTGGATTTTAAACCGCGTAACTAATACCAAGCAAAGTAAGTAATCCCTCTTGCCAAATGAAAAATATCTTGTTTTCCTTTTACTTCTGTTATTTGTAGTTGTTATTTATGTTTCACTTAGTAGTACCTAGATTAGTAGGTAAATGTCACAGTCAGATGGGTATGCTATGCACCCACCAAATACTCTATATTCAGATATTTCTGAATTCCACGTCACTCTCAATCTACTTAATTTCTCATGTGTTTTCTGTGAATTGATAATTACAGTTGTACGGTGTAAAAGAGTGTACACAGTACTCTCAACAAGCATTAAATTTTATCAAGCAATTAATATGAATGATTGAGTCTTTTTCTATTCGAAAGCTTCTCGACTATCACACCCACCGCAGCATTAATTGGCATATTTTATCTGGACTCAATAAGTCGCTGTTCCTCGAAAATTTTGCAAGTACAGAAGATTTAGCATTCGAAGTTTTGTTATAATACACAAACCCTATGTTGAGGCTGTTATATACTGAATTTACACATAAAATTCCTTTGCACTGTCAATCATACATACATGACCCATGTCACATGTCTCAACATGCCAACGTTGACACATTTGAAAGTCGGAATCGGACTACGGCTTTGATTTCTCGAAGAAGATGACAAGAAGTAAGTTCAATGAAAGATCCGTTGAACTTCTCCCTCCTACGAAACAATTGTCCATTAAAAACCTGAGCAAGAGTGGAGTGTTCTTCGACTGACTTACAATATCGCCCAGGATCTCAGCTGGAATTCAAAGTACGATGAGAGACGTGTCAAATGTCAGAATTAAATTTACTCTCCAGCTGACAGTTCCACGGTATCTTACGAGTCACCAAATAAGCCAAGCCCAACATGCTTCTTACATAGAAATCGCTCTTTCTCTGGAGCATTATTTACTGTTTACAGCAACCCAAAGACTCAGATTCTAACGAGACGCAATTTCCTTAGAAGTCAAGGGTTTCTTTCAGGTAAGCCACATCACCTGATAAGCCATTTTTATTGTACATGTTTCCCCAGATTGAAAGCTTGCATCATTTTTCCACGACAGTTTGCAAGACTAGTCAACACGATGAGTAAAAATTATGCGTTGGACAAAACAATCGATATGTCTTCAGCCGTACAAAAAAGTTACAACTCAGTTTTCTTGGCAAAGTCACAAAGTCTAACGTTCAGTTTTGCTTCCCCTTCTACGGTTGCATCAAAAAAGACAATCAAGACTAATGGTAAAAGTGTTTTGGCTGCTTATCAGTATTCATGTATCATTCCAACCCACTGCCTATGCTATCCATGCTACACTGGCTCGTCTTACCCACCAGCTTTCTCCAAAAACAAGACTTTCCCTCTTTCTTTCGTACATAAGACTGCAATTGAACTCTGGTTTCGGTTTCATTATGTTGTTACACTTTCACTTCCCAGTAATCCTATCATTTTTTCCTGGTTTAACTTACAGCATAATGTTACATACATCTGCAGCTTGACACATGGTGTATTGCGTTGGGAAACTCCTACTTTAGTCATCATATATAGCTTCTAAGAACAAGCAATTCATTTCTCTTGCCTGGTGTAATCCACATCATGTCTTCCACAGTACAAGTGAATCTGTTTCCTATTTAATCCTCAAGGAATGTAATTGTGAGTCTGGCGCAGGGACACTAAGACGTCGTACAAAAGCCTTGAAAGATGAATTATGATGAGTCAACGGCATACAAGATGAAGTCGCTACATCCTGAATAATCCAACCAAATCTCATGTGACCTGGAATTGTCTCGAATAGATTTAGAAGAATAATCATCATTCAAGACAGACCTGATTTCTCTATTTTACATTTTACGTGAGTTAGACACATCCCAATCTAGGATCAGCTTCCACTTCAATCCACATTGACCTACATGTCACTCATGTTCAATAAAAGGTCACACCGAGACTTATGTAACCTTGTGAAAAAGTTTCCACATGAATCGAAACCTTTCACTTTTCTTTACACCAAACACTGTGAAAAGTGGCTTTCTCCTGAAGATGTATCTCAGACTTCATCAACCAATAAGCACCTTCCTCGGTACATATGAGACTTCTCACTTGAGCACATTCGTGACAGTCACTCTCCTTCATCTTTTGCTGCTAAAATAACAGAAGAACTACTTAGGTCATATGACGTGTAGCTCCTTAAGACGGTTGAAATTCCTCGTTAAGCGGATATGTCGTTCCCTGCTATCTATTAATTTTCGAACCGCATACACAATTTAATATAGAGCTATCTTAAGCTGTAAGAGTTCTATAGCACACAACAGAATCCAATGCTAACTTCAAAAGCTTCCCCTTTGTTTTTAGGCGTTACAAAGAGTCACAAGCAGTTGCTTACAATTTTGAATGCAAAACAGAGTTGAAAGAGAAAGTTTCCGTCGAAATCTGACATTGTTTGTGATCCTGTTAGATCAGCTAGAAAAGAGAAGTTTACGTTAGCTAAGGGCACCTAACTTTCCCTTCCCCTCAACAATCATCTGTCAGTAAGAATATTTAACTAAAAATGGTTGTGCGCAAAATGCAGTTTTACGACAAAGTCTGTTAGACGAATCACACATTCATTTGCACAATCCTTGGAATTCCACTGAACTAGACACATCCGTTCATAAACACTGCACTGCTACTCTATTACTCCACTAGGCCGCTATTACTGCCTTTGCTTTCCCTTCCAAACTTCTTTCTCCTCTAGATATATTTTTCTAGCAGTGAGACTCTTGAGCTCAAGTCAGAGAGACACCGAAACTTTCTCGAGCCTCCGTACAGCGGATACATTCCATCCGTGATGTGTTGTGAGAGAGATTTCGGTCTAACTAAATTCTAGCAGTCTCACACGCTATGGCGAGTTTGGTAGTCGCATTCCTTGTAGTCAAAAGTACATCTCCTTTCTACTTGGCTTTATTACTCAGATGAAACCAAAAGGGTTCAATCCAAAAGTCGAAGAAAGCCGAGATATTTGAACAGAAGCTCGAAGAATGCAGAGTTGAATAGACCGTCTAAAATCCTACGCTCACTTTAGTCCCTTTTCATTCAACCACATTTAAACAAATTCCCTCATCTCTTAAACCCAAGGCGTCTTTACATCCTGTCTTAATCATTATACAATTTTTAACGCACTAAATGTGCTCAACTTTCTTCCAACAACCTCCACCCCATCCAAGTCGTCTTTGGTTAGAGATCAAGCTCGCAACCGTCTACTCTCATTACGCAACTTATAATTAAAACTCATCCTTTGACAATGCAATCGTCACTGTTCTTCCTTCCCATCCGTCCTTCTCCCTCTTGTAGTCATCACTTCCTTCAAGTGTCTCAAACTGTTCATTATTGTGTGCTTCTTGCTGTCTCCTGTGTATCTGTCACTCATCAAAGTCATCCCATTACTTTATCAGCCCCTCTTGAAAGTATTCGAAGAACAGACTGACTTCTTTCCTTACTCATGTACGTCAATATCAATGTATTCTTAACTTAGTTAGCCTAACTGCAAAAGCAATCCTTCACTTTGCACGTACCTATATGTTGCTCTTTATATACTCCTGGCACTGTATAATAATAATGCACACTTGCTTGCATGCAAAACCAAAGGTCATAAACAGTTGTGTGTATGTTATTTTAGTTTCTCCAACACTTTTACATGCCTATCCAATGTATCTTAACTATTTTTAATGTTTATAGTATCAGGAAATACACATTCAAAGGTCACACTAACTCCGCATGCAAAAATCTTCTCAAAATAAATTTATTCAAACATAATAATATACCTGTTTCAAAAACTCAGTATATCGGTTGCAAATTCAAAAAAACGTTGTGCTTAAAGGTTAAAAAACGACGGTGTTGGGAATACAAAAGTAATTTCCCGTATGAAGTAGAAAAGACTACGAACACAAGTAGAATTCGACCAGAAAACCCGGAGATATTATACAGAATGTATACAATGATAGTGTAACATCGTTTTTGGCATTGGGACAATCTGCATATCAATTCCAACATGTGAATAATTTTTAGAAATACCGTATGATCAAAATACCTAATCCAAAACCTAACACAGTTTAATTGATCTGATGCATCTGAAAAAAGTTACGAACCACTTTGTCATAAAAGGTGTCCAGACAAGAAGAAATTGCTCTTAACTCCACACAGTTAACTCTCAAGGTTAATTTCCTCTTTACAAGTATTGTAGGTCGAATTTATTACCTCAAGAATTAATGTGTTGATAAGGATTTCTAAAAGAATTAGCACATCAGCATCAACTGAGACTGGATGGAGGTAGGCAGCATTAGTGCAAGTAAACTGCAGAGTCCTTGATCAGTTCTCCTCAACTCAACAGCACACACACACAACATGATGTACGTGTACGAGTTTAGGTTGACTCTTCTACATGCATCTCGAATGACCACGCTTTTGTCTGAAATTTAATTGACTACCTTATAGGCCCATTCAACCTACTAACTAAAACGAACCTACGCAATCCGTATTGAACTCAGTAGTGGAATGAACAATTACGATCACAAACGTTGACACAACTGATGAGTCAATTAAATTTAACCTTTTCATACAGCTCAGTGAACAATGTAAGTGTGAAACGATTAACATAAAGTAGCAACTTTAAGGCTTGTAATTTGAGAGTGCCATGCTGCTAGGTGAGGTGAACGGTGCCTTGGACGACAGTTAAATATGCATTCCTCCTCTTTTATATACAAAGGTCCTAGGAATGTATCCACATTATTATTCCTCTACTACATCAATTAGTTTCATTAACACTACTGTATGTGGCAGTGAAACGTGTGCGTTGGTCATAAACTCATTACATCAGAATGATCTCTTGATTGCAGATGATCCTCCATTAATATTTCTTATTAGAAGTCGCTCTCGATCCCTCCTGCATTCCAACACTACGTCTTGGGTTTCAACTGTAATTCCACTACAAACCACATGGTAGCATCTGACAGCGAAGGATTATACATGCCTATTGTACAAAACCATTCTTACGTAATGTCAATAGTCAATATTATGTGTCTTGAGGCAGATCGTGTCGTGAATTTCCATTGGAATTACTTTCTTGAGACACTCAGATGAGGAGAGAAGCCTTGAGAAGTTGGCTTCTCTCGTCATCTGGGCTCAACACTTACCATGCACTAAATGCTGACTGGTGTCCAAAGGGTCTGCATAAGCTATGCGCGAATGAAAGCCTTAATCAAGTTGTTAGAATGTATCGTCATCATTCCACCTTAACCATGATGATTCTCATATAATGCCTCACTCAAGCAAGAGGAATGTAACAGAGGTCGATACATCCACATCTTAGGAAATTACTTAAGAGACACTTTCAGCAGTTCATGTAATCCATTAACGAAGTTATCGAATAAAGCTACCGCATCCAGTCCAAGTTCATTTCATCTTGGCCAAGGGAACGAAGTGTATCTGACTTCGTTCTGAGAAGAATCTAATAACGGAGATTGAGGCATGAGGTTGAAAATGACAAGTAAAATATGGGATTAAAATCCTGTCAACCTTGAAACTCCTCGTGTCCAACTTCACACACTTTAGATTCATTTATAAGAAGCCAACTGGTGTAATTTAACATCTTACTGTAAATAGCCAACACATATATTAAACTCTCACTAATAAGAATCCACTTATTTGTCTTGTACAACTTTTTATTCTGCATTTCGCATTTTCAAAGGCCACTAAATCTCATTTCTCTTCCATTATCTTCTCTCCAGTTCTCAACTCTTCCATTTAAAGAGACTCATTTTAAAACCAGGTTACATTCTTCTTCTCAATAAGTGTCTGCGTAACAACAACGCGATTGGAATCCCAAGTGTATGCGAACTTACTATATGTGTGTACAACACGACTGAATGAACGTGGATTAAGTTTTATATGTCTCAATTGAATTTCTCGCTTTAGTACTAGTTTTCTTCATAGCTCGTTTGCGCAATTAAACTGGTCTTAATCCACCACTGGAGGCAATACATGTTCATTAACATGCTTTTACGACTCATTCACAATTGGGATTTCATAGATTGCGATTTGGATGGTGTAGTCACACACAATAATATAAATCCAACCTATGTGTATCTGTCTGGCTTCAATATTCCAAACAAATGATGCGATCACACTTCTGCTGTCCCTTGCACGTACAACATATTTGTTGCGGTAATAATACTAGCTACGTACGTAACGTACATTGGTCGGCAACTACCAACTCCTTTTATCTTTATCAGCGATTAAAATTAGCTTGTGATTTGGTGTTTTCCTCAGCTTTGTTTCATTGACAGATCGTGTCGGTGCTGGTTTGATTAAAAATATCTGTGTTGTGTAGATTCACAGAATATATGAGAGAGATACGCACCCCACTTTATGAGTCTTGTTTAACATGTACCCACAACATAGATATGCAAGATTTTTTAAACCCACCTACCTGTAAGTAAGTAAAGAGACTCCGTAATTTGATGAACATACAACCCTCGCCTCTTTACTGAAACTCGATCTTTTACCAAATGGTAGTGAAAAGGTCATGATAGCTACTTGGAAACTCTTCTCCAGGGAATTATTTAATGCTAAAAGAAGACTTAGTGACTCTCAGGAACGAGCGAAATGCTCTTAAGTTGATTGCATATATTATGTCTATTCGAGGCTACCAACCAATTTCGTATCTGTTGCATTTGCATGAGAACTGTGGGAGAAAGGTATTAAAAAGGAAAGTCTCTTAAGTATGCATCAATTAATATCCATCCCAGAAGACTTGTTTCCTCTGCCTTCTTAGTTTCCCGATTCTCTCTGTCCAAGGCAAATGTAATTAAATCACACCATTTCCTTTTGATTCTTCAGTTACTTAAGCTTGCCTCAAGTAATTCTTTTTGTAATTCGTGCATTTTTCTAATTACTTGCTTTCATTCTAGCAATCAGCTTAGTACAATGATCAACAACATTCGCCGATTCCCTCCTGTTGTAACTTTCGACTCGTATTAATGTTACAAATTTAATTTATTATGAGAAAATTAATCATTCTTTAGTTCAGAAGTTTCCACTTCCACTAGGCTCCACATTCAGTCTCCAAAAACATGCCTCGCGCTCTGTTGAGATGAACTGAACAGAAATCAGGTGAACACATGAGAGGAAATGAATTCAAACCTGTTAATACGATTTCTTCGAATTGAGAATTAGAACTGTGCAGATGGGATTGTTAGAAACTAATTCATAAGAAGATCATCTCAAAGTCCCACGTTCATAGCCAAAAATTTTTTTATCGGATTGTTGCAATTTCCAATTTTGAAATCTAAGTGTAAATCCTTGGTACCCGGACACTTAATCCCCCACAGTACATCCCCTCGCAGTTCATCCCGCCACGTTGATCCATTTCACAAAAAATCCCTACACATTTATTCCCCATTCTAATTCTTCCTAATTACTTCGCCCCAGCCTTCGTATAAATTGTGGTAAAGCTTAATACAAAGTTTTTTACAATTAGGTGGGAAGCATAATTATGCTGCAAATTTAAGAACATATTCTTTTAAAAATTTAATATGAATGTGAATGTTGGAAGTTCGGGAGCGGTAAGCTTTTACTTTTACTAACAATGCCCATATGCCTACAATGAGCTTGAATTGATCTCGACTGACTTCTAAGACAAATTTTTTCTATAAAATTTCCGCAATGGTCCTGTTTTTTCTTCGATTAGCCCCTATGTCAAACACATTTTCTGAATGCAGGCGACTAATAAAAATGTTTGCCATCGTATGTGTTTATTTAAATTCTATTTATATTTAGTTTGTTTTAGATAATTATGATCCAAAATATTATTAGATTAAAATTTTTCATCAGAGGCCAAAATTACGAATCTTAAAGCACTCAATTATTAGTTCATGTGAGCATACTTATATGAATTTGCAGAAAAATTCCGAACATGAGTCCGTCATACATTAATTGGTAAGGTCCATTTAACAATGGGACATTTGATTTTGTTGTCAGGGGATGAACTGTGTGGCGATGTTATGCGGGGGATTAAGTGTCCTAGAATCTAAATCCTTAGCGTTCATGAGAGAGCCTCCTTATTGACATGCAATTGAACGTGTTTAGTAAAGTGTGCACCTGTGTGTGCCTGCATGATAGCAATAATAATATATTTATATTCATGTTTCCTCAGCAGGTAAAAGCGATTGGCATTATTGGCAATAAGAGTGCAGTGTCACACACACACATACTTAACTGCATGACGAGAATATATACATGCATTTATGACTATGCCCTTCTGGCTGTCAGTTCTTTAGTAGCCACCACAATCCCTACAGATATCATATTACTCCCTATACTGAGGGAACTGCCCTGCACGACATCGCTTTCATTATGCCAACTATATATTTTTATTACAGATCAATGCATATGATATACGCAGAGATCCAGCAGCCCACCAAATATTCTATCCTAAAGAGTAACAACAACTCCCCCAGAGTCAGAGAAGAAGCTCATGAAGCGAAAACAGGGAAGCAATCAAAAGGACCAAGAATGAATATGAACGAGCGATTTATGTGAAATAGTTTTGCATCTCAACTACGCGATGAATGCAGACGCTTTCAACGGTCGTCGTCGTAACTCATCTCCATCCGTCAACTCGTTACTCCGACTGACTGGAAGTGATGAAAGGAGCGTTCAACACCTCAAAGAAAAGCCTGTTCAACGCTCTCAACTCACAACTTGTTCACACGTATGGTTTCAAACGGACAAAAAATCTTATTTGATTACAAGAAACTCTCATCTCCACCGTATGCAGGCGGAGGAGAGAGAATCCTCACCCCGTAGGAAACTACTCTCTACCATTCCCACCCAAACTGGCACTACCACCAAGTTTGGCCATTTATCAGACTTCCAACAAAAGTCGGTCCAAATGATGAGACGTGAAAGAAATATTGGAGAACCAACTGAGGACTCTCCTTCGCACCTTCAAAGGGAATCTATAAAAACAGAGTGCCTAAATGAAAACTTCTTGCTGGACGAGTGTTTCTACGAAGTGGAGCTCCTTTTTGTCTTTCTCGCTGACCTAGTCGTCTCCATCAAAGACTCTCTCGTCGCCAGTTACCCCTCGAGAGCCTCCTCCCACAACCAGCCTCCCCCCTCGGGATCACTCGTCTTGGGGCCATCACCCAGTCTCAGTTGCCCCCCGCAGGTGTGGGGGCAAGCGAAAGAAGAATCCTCTTCAGACGACGACGACGACGACGATGAGTTCAAGACAGCGTCGTGTTCCTCTGGAGCGGCAGAAGGAGAGTCGACGAGGCTGGGGACACTGAGGAGTTGTGGAAGAAGGTGTGTTGTTGTTGGTGGGAGTGGGTTGCGGGCAGTGGTGGTCGAGGCAGGAGAAGTTGTGTGTGAGTGGATTCAGTGGATTCCGCAATATCTGTGGCAAAGGCTGGGCGAATTTCGTCTGGTGGGTCTCCTCAGTTTATTCGCACTTGTTTTCGTGCTGCTTCTGCTCACTGCTGGTGATGGTGGAGGTGGTGGAGGTGGTGGAAGTGGTGGAAGTGGTGGTAGCAGCAGTGTTGGCTGCAGTGGAACTACAACAACTCCACTAGGAGCGAGAAGGAGCGAGTCGTCCACCAATGTTGCTGCTGCTGCTGCTGCTGCTGCTGGCCCACAGGCTGTTGTGTCACTCGCTCGTATGCTTCACGATCAGGAAAGAACATTTTCATTTGGTCTCAGTGTCTCTTGTACAGTCGTCACTTCGGTGAGCGCTCTCACGCTCTTCCTTCACTTTCAGTCGACGAAGGGTGTCCACGAGTTGCCCTTCTATTGGTCGAAATTCGTCCAACCTGACCGAGTTCTGTTTCCCATCCTCTGGACGGCATTCCTGGCCGACCTTCTCTTTCACTCATCTTCCCTTGCCCATCCAGTCCTCGTCGCTGTTGCCATTAAAGTGATTAATTACTACCATCATTACTCATTCTATTATGACCGAGGAGGGCTGAGTGAGGGTCCAACTGGTGGTGGTGGGTGTGTTGTTATAAGAGGCAGTGCTGGTGTTGGTGTTGGTGGCCTCTCTCGCAAAGAACAACTTTTGTCTTCATCTTCGAAACTCTCCTCGGCATTCTTTGCATACTTCATTGTCATACGCAGACTTGGTTCGACTGTTTGGCCAACTATTCCCATTTTTACTCACTTTCTCGGTCTCCTCGGACTCCTCCTGGGACAATTGTGTGTGCAAAAAGTGAGTCGTCTCATCTCACCTCATCCTCCTTCGGCTCCAACTTCCACCAGAGCTCATTGCAAGTGGGGTAAAAAAGACATTTCACTTAGTGCCCAAGTTTCAAACAACCGACAAGTTTCGAGTGCCACTCTTCCTCAAGGTTCCTCCGGCCAAGTGCTCCCCTCCTCAAGAACAATTCCAAGGAGTAGTAAACAACTCGTTAATAATTCACACACCTCAGCGACACAAGATGTCCAAGAAGTTCCTAGTAGAAAGGCTTTCAGGCTGTCATGGCTTGAGACGGGGCTAAGTGATTCCGGGGATAATAACGGTCTCACATTACCAGTCAGTGGAGATGAAGATAACGAGGGCTTATCAACATCCACGGGAACGTTCCTGCGCTCTCGAGGACTTCTGAGGTCAGCCCCGCGAGCAGCCACCCTCAACCTCAACAATAAGATACTTGCTTATGGTACTTCCGAACTTCGGAGGAGATGTTTACACACTTCTTCCGGCGTCCACTCCACCTCGTGTATCGAGAGTGTTGTTGGTGAACAAGAGTTATCTACGAAGACTTCCACAGGTCAACCCCATCCATCATCATCCCACTTCATGTCCATTTGTCTGGAGCGATGTGATGTGAATGATGACGCTAATAGCCTCCATTCTGAAGAGGACGTTGTAGGGAGAGCAGCGAAGTGTACTTCGAAAAGCGTGTCCTTCAGCAGACCCCGCAGTAACTCGTTGTTCCTCAAGATTCCAGACGACGAAGGACTCAGTGCTCCTCCGGCCAGCAGCTCCGTCAGTGACATTTCCGAGAAACCTAGAAACGGGTACTCATGCTCCAGTCCCAGTCCGCCCCAAAAACGGTTGTTTCGAAGTGAAAGTCAATGTTTCGTAAGTGGCGTACTTGGTAGTTGTGACAGAATGAGGCGAACTTCTTTACCAGCAGCTCTTCCAGCCCAGAGAGCCTCTATCCATCATGTACGTACATCAATTTACTTATTCCCTATTGCTTTCATTCCCGCAATGGTCCATGTTTATCAAATTACCACGAAGCACCTGTTCCTTCTCCCCATCCCACCGTACCTCCCGTCTACTAAGCCATTTCACCTAATCCAACCCTCATCCACCTTCTCCTGAATAATGCTTTCTGCAGATGAGTAAACCTCTCCTTTATACTCTCCGTACCTGTACTCTATTGATTTTACAATCTCGTGGTTTCCACTGCGAAGACACCAGCCACTACGATACTTGTGCGTGGTTGTATATGTCTACCTTCAGTACCCTCATTCCAAAAGATTATGCAAGGAAGGATGATTAAGGGGAGATAAAAGTTGCATTATTTCAGACATTCTATTAAGAAACTGGTCCATAATAATTCGTTCCTTGCTTCTCCCAATGCACGAGAAACAACAACGTCGAGTCCTATCATCCAAAATCCTCATAATTACACACCTTTATCACATAAGCTCTATCTCGCATAGACATTCGCCCCACTCTCAGACTCGAGGGCAATTTATCACTTTCCTGGAGCAACTCTTGCCGCAGTCACCTGTGTACCTTCTTGTGTAGTTGTGATAATACTGCTGATGAAACAGTGTTTAGTTAAACACGCTGAAATATTTGCGTGCGCTCATATATAATGGAAGAAGACTGGCCCAGTGTCACCCATGGACAAAATAAAATGACAAGGCTGGTGGTGAATGGACGTGTGCCGTACACTTTGAGATTACATACAGAGAGAGAGAGAGAGAGAGCTAGATAAGTGAGGAAGTGACCGGTGCGTATATACGTCAATCCTTATCATAACCATAATTCTAAGTATGTGTACCTTCATGCGTCTTGTGGTCGAATTATGCAGATCTACCAGAAAGTAGGTTTACGAGATAAGAAAGACCTTTGTATATAAGTCGTATAGCTGTCAGTAAATATTTGCCTATCTGGTTCCGAATTATGCTCGGATGGGCTTCACTTTTATGATGATCATGGTTTACTACTTCTTCTACTGCTCCTACTAATGCACGATAAACTACTTTCTGCTCATCCAACGGATTTATGACTTTCGATATTATTATTTCAGTATACTTGCAAACACACACACACACATACACATGCATTTCACATCTCATGAAAGTTAGATCAGCCAAAAGAGCTTTGCCTGTGTAAATACAGTCCCATGAAATATCTGAGTGAAATGCTGGAAAAGTCAAGGTTCACCTTTGATAGACGGATGAGATAGGAATGACGCAATCACAAGAACTATCATTTCAATGAAGAGTATATAAGGGCCTTAACGCTCAAGAACATAAATCTTTAAAGTGGTTTCATCTGTCTCTATAGCCTGTTAGTGCTCCCTTCTCCTCATACTTGCATATTTATTATCGTCTTGTTCTTACAACGCTGCTGCCTTAATCACAATTACTTATTTCCCTATTCTGATGCTTCACCACCCTCATGACACTAATTACTGTATTAGACTCAGCACATGCTTGCCCACAGAGAAAATTGCCAAATTCATCTTCTATTTGCACTCTTTGGCTTCCTTTTAAAAACTATTTTACCTACCCTCGGAATGAATTCCCCATTCAAGTAATCCGCTCAACCTCATGCAGAGATGATGACGATTTTACCAGAACCTGTTGTGCAATTTATTTTCCAGATTGAACTCTAGTTTGTGTTCCTAACCCGCATGTCTTTAGGGCTTCTCTTTAACTGGGGCCAATTTACATTCTCTGTTTCAACTGTAAAGCTTGGAATAATATACTCAGCTCTTGTGCTGCATCAAGACCAAGAGTATTTGTTTCGATGCCAGCCTTACAAAAACACACAGCACATAGGCTTCTAACACACGCGACTTTCTGCTGCAGAATTTGCCCATACTGAACTCTTCACCTGAAAGCAAGGCCTGTGTCTTACTGTCTTTCCTTTTGTCCACATCCATATTATACGCCATACGCTGTGTATAGTCTTTTTCGAAAACACCATCAGATTGAGTAAACTATACAGTTAGACAGACAACTTGGGATTATTCCACTTTCTACATATTTCTCCTGCAATTCTTCTTAGTTGGGTAGAAAATCAATAATTTGGTGGACAAAGCAGAATTAATGTCTCCTGTTTTGACGTTAACTCGTTTCACATATCTAGGCCACAGGCTTGCTGTTTGTCATTCTATCAATTATTACGGGCAAATGCAAGTTCATTGACAATCTACATACATGTTTACTTGCACACAAACTAACTAACTACCAGAAGAGGGATCGGACAAATCAATTTGAGACTTATGATCGTTAGCAGATACCAAGCACGGCTTCGGGTAACTAACTTTCGTACTCAATATTGCCTTTTCACAATGGATGAACATCCAGCCACATAAATTAAGATATAATACTTTACTCAGAGTCAGATTTGATTGCTAACGGTACATTTGGTAATAAATTTGCAACACGTTATTTGCCCCACGTACCAAACTCAAAAGCAATGATTTGCTGGTTAATTCATGCAAAAAAGAAACTAGAGTCAGCCGTAATATTTCATTTATTAATGTATGACTTGATACCAGTCATTACAATGCTAAACGTGATTAAATGAGAGACTGCAGGATATTCATTCTCACTTCATGAAGTGACTGAGATTCCGGAGAAATGATAAATGGAGGAATAATTTTGGTCCTAAATAGTCGCTGTGACAGACTGAATTGATTAGTGAGGACGCACAATTTCCAACCGTGCTGTACTTGCTTCGACGAGCAGGAATGAGGTAGGAATAAATTAATAATCCAATTGATTTGTTGTCCGATGACTAGTCAGCATGTCCAAGGCTTTGGAGTATTATATTGCAGTGTGGTATGTATATTGTTATTTTATTATACATGCAACACAGAGCTTGTTTATTCCACCAACAGCTTGGAAATATGAATACGGATTCAATTGTGCAGTCAAGAGAATTATCGTCACATATAAAAGAGTCCAAAGAGTTCATGAAACTATGCCTGCCCATTCAACTCCCAATAATATAATACTATGTATGTGACGACATATAGATATATAGTATAAGGATGTTAATTGATCAAAGTATTGACGCTTTGACACTACTGCACAAGGGAACTGGAGGCTCAAGCATTGAAACTTGTGGGGTAGTACACGAAACACACAGCTAAATTGCTTTACATTATTCCCAAATAATAGTCAACGCTACAGTTTAAATAGCTTTCCTACAGGGAAATCACAGAGAGTCTCTTCTTGCCAGTCTCTCATTGTGTGTAAATTGCCTGTTATCAATAAAATTTGGTTAGAGCCATCAGAAGTTTAATGGACTTTTTGTTATATCCAGTTCAGCTGCTTCATAAATTAAACTCAAAGCTGTGTCTCCCCTGATCCTCTAAACTGCTATCAAATAAATCACACAAAAGTACTGCAGGCTACATACAAGGCAATACAAGCAGCTCTCTTGTCTAAGCATTGATGACGGATTTTTATCAAGACTCATCCATGTGCATTCAATCGCTTCATTTTAATTAGAAACGTATCTCCACTCGAATCAGCTGAAGCGTGAATTGCAACTTCTCCATAAGCCATTTCATTACTCGTCTTCTGTCTTCACTTTTCCTCGTCGCTTTTCTCCTTTAAACTCAGAATTTCTTAAGCAATTAACATTCAAGTGTGCAACTTTTAGTGCAATTCGAACTTGTGTATGGTGTATGAATTTTTCTGATCGAAACAACGAATTTTAATTCACAATGCGACAACAGTCGTTTACTTTCTGAAATGCGTTTTTAGCCCAGTCAATTTGGGCTTATAAGATTAGTTTGATGTCTGTCTGTCTGTGCGTTGTACGGACGATAACTCGTGAACAGTTCAACTTATCTGGTCAAAATTTTGTACACACACGCCTCGGACAAATAGAAAGGTCGTATCAAATTTAGGAGGCAATCGGTTGACCCTGTGACCAGTGGGGGTCAATCGTGTGTGACCCGAGGGGGTCTTTTACTTCCAATTAATCTATTTTATTATTCAACAATTTAACATCTATTCATAAAATGTCACACACAATGAAACTGTATGACCCAATCCTGCCCCTAGGTGACCGGTGGGGGTCAAATGTGTGCAATTCGATCGATCCATTTGCTTCTAGCTGTCAGATTAAAATTTTCAAAAGCTTTCCTTAATTGTTTGACCTATTTTGCCTACCAATTAATCAGTATGATTCAAATGCCACTGGCAGTAGAACATTTTGCGCTTCTACTTAGCCGATTAGAAATATTACTCAGATTTGAATGCCCTTGTATTTTCAACTGATTACAATATAGATTATTATCTGGACCATAATCTAGAAACGATAAGTGTTTCCAAACAAATCAAGGGGGCGCAGCCTCCAATATTATATTTGTTTTTAATATTTGTTAAGATGTGTCAAATTTAGCCATTTAAAATTGTCTGGGCTAAAGAGACTGCTTGGCATGAAGTTTTTAACTCTATAATTTAAAACGACTCTGTTGAAACGCACTGGTCATAAACCTCACACCAGAAGGATCAGTTTAAAATTCCTAGCAAATCCCAGCCTATATTGCTTTTCCTTTGAAAATTCTGCCATATTCTAGACACGGATTGTTCAAATTCCTTTGATCTTTTCTTGAAGCTAAAAAACTCTCTCCTTCACTCAAAAATAGTTGGGGCCCATCTTAACGAGATCATAAGATAAAAAAAAATGTATCACTGAAGTTATTGTAAGTTATTCGGTACACAACTGCTTTTATAACTTTCAAGTGAGCAATTAGGAATTTTCCACAGTTCGGCTATTGTCTTTTAGTTTTCCTTGAGATTTGGATTTTGAACGATGATAAATCCCATCTTGTAGTCATTAATTACAGAATTGACTACTCTACGCATGCTGTTTAAAGAAATATATCATTCTCAGTGCTTCATTAAACATTATTCGTACTTAATCACCAAAATAGTGTCGCTTTTCCAAAATAATTCGGATAGATTTTTTTAATGCAGAAAGATAAATTATCTATTATTATTAAGACTGAAAAATTGAGACAGAAAGTGGAATTAGGTGCTTATGCTGTGACAGAAACTGTTATCGTACAACATCCTGAACGCGAAATAACTACAACTACCTTTGAAAAGTCTTGTAACATTTTATCCGTAATGAATGCAATTACTTTATTTTCACAATTCTCTCGTCCTTCATTTCTCCGTCTTGCGTTTGGCTTCACTCTCAAAGCTTGAAGTGAAGATAACTCTGAAACACACGTACTTCAGACAGTAATGCACTACTGAGAGCTTGAGAGCTGCAGGGTTTTCCGATTCTTCAAAGAAGCAATTACCCAAGTATTGAACAACTAACTACCAACCACCTATACCTTTATCAATTCATTTTCTTTCTTCATTTCATTAAGCTACAGTTTTAAAGCACGGCTGGTTAATTTTGATAATTAGCATCTTCAATGAGAACGGCTCAGTAGGCGTATAAGACACGAGTGTACTATTTAGAATCATTAATACTTCAGGTAAAAAAGCGTACTTCAAAGATTACACAGCCAGAATTAGAATTAACCATCACAAAGCCTTGACGAGTAGAGCTGCTAATAGGAAAGAACGAAGATATCTGAGAAAGTTTTCACTCCATCTCCAGCTTCTTCATAAGTTTGCTTTGTTTGGTTGCTCAAACTATTTAAAATGCCTTCTTCTCGACTACCTGGCCCAACTTAGTTTCCAAAATTGATCGTCATCTCCACCGTGATGAGGACGACAACCAAGGGACATACGACAAATACTTAGTATCTAGCTTTCTCCTTTATAGGCCTCCCTCGATCTCCATTACACAGTTTCAGCTTTCACTCATCAGCTAACCAGTTTTAATTATAACTCTTCCAATTTGCCCTGCATGGGTTGGGGCACAGCTTATCCACCTGAGCTGCTACACAGGGAGGCTCAAGTCTTCCTTGGCATACGACGGATGCATATTCCATCCGTGTTCCAGCGTCAAAATAACAAGAAGTAATAAGGGCTTAGGAGATGCGAGGGGAGTTGACTCGGTCTGTGAGGCTGCCGAACCCAGAAGGATGGAGTATTGGAAGAGAGATAGAAAGAAACGGATGGAGCAAGTTCGCACCACCGATCTATCTATAGCAGCTAGGAGGATGTAAAAAGTTTTCGTCCTTCAGTCGAGTCGAGGTAGTATGGCTGAAGGAGTTTTTGAAGCTTAATTTTGGTGGAGAAAGTGAGATTTGCTTGTTGGACGGACGGTACGAACTGATCCTTTTCTCATCTTCCTCCCAGCCTTCTGGATGCTGCTGCTCCTGACTGACTTCACCAGCTAGCAACACTTCCTTCGTGAGCTTCCGAAGGGAGATAGGGGATAGAGTTTTGAAGAGTTCTCACATCCCAAGCCAGTTCTATTCCAGTTCTATTCTCTCTGCCATTTCGACTCCTTCCCCAGAAATGTACTCAAATATTATGTAGATTATCCAACCTCCTTCCAACTGATGGACAGACTTTGCAATCTTTACGTTTCTCCAGTTAACTCTGTCCTCCTTACCCTTGTCTTTGACAACGTCTACTACAATAGACTGCATTTATTCCCAACAACACAATTGATTTTTGAGTCTCCAAGACCCTTTGCTGCTGTGGGAAGTGGTGGTGAATGTGTATTATTGTGGTGGAGGTTCACGAGAAGTGTTTCACACAGAGGTACTTTTCCCCAGGATCACATTTCTTTATGCAATGACGGGAGAAATTGATTTACCTCAGGTATAAAAATGTCAAGTGAAGATCTGGTAAGTTAATTTTGACTCTCAGTAGATTAGACGTGGTCTGGGCGTGTATACATTCTCTCATTACTTATTCCACGTCCCTCATAAATTCACTTAAAAATACTCTGGAGCAACCTTCGTTGTTGGTATCAGATGAAAGTCCTGGAAGTAGGAGAGAGAGAGCGAGAGACTTATACATACCCTTTTAAGAAATCGATAACGATCTCCCCATCTCACAAGGCACGTCTTTCACTCAAACATAAAAGAGGTTGACTTTCCCCTGATTTAAAGCTACCGTCGTTTGGAGACTGGCCGAGGTTTTCGCATTTTTCTTCACTTATATTAACTACATAATATTCCCTTTCCCCGTATACAACTCACATAGTGTAATTGTGAAATCACACTGCATTTTACGGCTCAAGTAGATACGGATTTACTACTCAAATTGTTTCATTGCTCGGCTGCTACTTTCCCTTTGATCCACGTTATTTCCCTTTTTTCATCAATTCCATCATGCTAATGAATTGCCGAGCACAGAGGAGAAATCACAAACCATGAAACAGGATGCATGAGGAATAAAAGAAACTCTCTACGAATAGTATCCCAGACACTGCTATACACGCCTCTCACGAGATCGCCACAAAGAAATCGCTTGATTGCAATCACTTCTCTCCTCCAATTCCAAAGCACTTTCACTCAGTTGACTTGTTTTGCATCTTCACTCTGGTGCCATTCTAGATATACACTCCATCTCAGCATCAAAGGAAACACGTCACACTTAAAGACGTATACAGATCTCTTTCGGGTTAAATTAGCTATGCAAACCTCTCTGCAGTAATTTGTCACACAAGACATCAATTCCAAGCAGTCTTTTGTGCATATGCATAATCACTATATTTGTACCCACGGAACATGTTTCCGCAACTTTGGGAGCAATATGACACAACATTTCATCAACAAGATGACATAAACTACGTATGTTAGGGTGAATTTTGGCTGAGAATCAAAAACAAACCCACATTCATAAATTTCAACGAGAGTTAATACTCAACTTATGAGGAAATTAAAATTCTTCGTGTGCGTTTTGGTCTACCAAAGTACTTAAAGTGTGTGCAGCACAAGGCAGTATTAATACGAGTAGGAAAGTGTTTCCTATTGCACTATGTATCTGTAGTCTCTTAAAGTCTTAACGAACAAGAAAGCTGTAGAAAACATCATAATGTGAGACAGAAGCAAGACTCATGACCATTCTATGAGCACATGTATTAGAAGTATTAGACACTGGGCATATACATATTACATTCACTTCGTACTTAAGTATCCACCCTACCTGACTCCTTCGTATGAAGAACGTAAAGACTCAAGTAAAATCTACTGAGAGTGTGTGTGATTTATTAAAACATTCAAAAATGTGTCTGCGTTGCTATATTTAGCAGCAATTCTTCCCAGTTTGCTTTTAGCGTGTGTGAGTACCTTCGCTCGCCTTTAAACTAAATGTTATGGTCTCTGTGGTGATACTTTTTTCCAGAGTTCGCACAATTACATTTCTCATCCAGAAAGTTTCATACAAGTGTATTTGAACGTATAACAGATTTCACACAATGATCATGAGAATTGCAGAAATGCCGTAGAGCAGAGTAGTAATACACTTGTTGAGAATTTTCTCACTTGAACATTCTCCGTCGTATTGACATTATCCAATACCAATCTCTTCAAATACTCTCTTCATGTTTTTCATCATCGCCATTAGCAAGCGTTTTTAGGACATGAATGCCATAAATAGGAAGTTTGATCGTCACTCCTAATGTTTACATTTATCGATTAACTCTTCAATGAAATTATTTATTGATACATCATACATACACATGCATTACTTTGTGATACTCTTAGGGCGTGTTTGTCCTGTAATTTGCTCTGGAGACTGCAAAACCCACAAAAACGCATTAAATTCTCTACTTTATTTTAATGTGTTCTTGTAAACCAAATATTTCTACCTCTTTTTACATGATGACACTATATAATATATATGCACGCATTTTTGTATTTGTTGCTTATAAAGTTGATAATTGAAAATATTTTATAATCTCTGTGCAGAAGTATGCAACAAACTAGTCACATACACAGAATAATTCTGATGAACAAACGGCGTACCCATTGGTTTGTGTACATGTGGATAATGTGTAATGCAAACTAATGAAGAAAACGCGATTCCGAGGGCAGACAGTGGAGTGTAGAAAATACAAAAACTGCATAAAATTATCACGCAAAGTAAAGCTCTTGAAATTTGAGTGAATAGCAGCAGAAGTTGGAATTGCATAAAATATTTACCGTTTCCTCTCAGTAATTTCCTCTGTGGAGCAATCCATTACTCTTTCTCCAGAAGTGAATTCATGTTTTCATAGAGAGATGTTTGTTGTACGTCATTTGTAGTATTAAGTACCACAGACGAACAAACCTCAAGTAGCCAGGCAGAAGTGTTGTTGCTGGTTTAGTTCCCCACAAGAGCATTTTACAGAAGGAAAGAAAGCGACTAACTTGTAATAAGTGCGAAGATGAAAACTAAACGACCAAGTAAACCGATGCACACGAATGTGTAATTGCATCCCAACACGTGTGCCACACTGCGAATAACTGCGCTGCCTGCAAACAAACATTCTCATTCCATTGGCAAAATACTGATATCCATTTCCCTATGATCATTATTATTGCTAGTGGCGCACATTAAACCTTTAAAACAGTGAAATGAAACTGACGGAGTCTTTTCTGGCACAAATACACACCTCAACCCAAAGTTCTATAGTTGTAATCCATTTATGTGACAAATAAAGCCTCCCTCATCTCACCTCAACTTCTATTTCCTACCCGATGCTTATGGACTACGGGAAACGGAGCGAGGAGAGTTTTATTTCGTCATAGTTGGGAAAACAGGAGGAAATAAAAATAAGATTTACTCAGTTTCCTGAATTAGTTTTTTAACCAGTAGCATTCTCATCCCAAGGCTATTCCAATCGAATTGAATTTATCTTCATGATGCTGAGAGCTCCTTTACTACTACTGCTACGTACATGGGAAACGACGACGGGTCCGTCTCCTTGAGAATGCACCCAGGAACGGTACAAATTTACAAGCCTCCTCCAGTTGTTAGCTTACTAAATCTTCCTCCGTATATTCTAAATTCCTCACACTATTTAAATGCTGTGTGCGTCTTCGTGAAAATGTAAAGAACAGAAGCCCAGAACGTCTCCCTCCCGCATGCATTATTTGTAGCTTACTCTCGAATAAATAAATTCATGTGTAGGTTGGCGTGTGTTGGTAAGACTAGTGGAACACTTTTTCGAATGTAATACTCATCGTGTCGTATCGGGTGCGATATGACGATAATTCTAATCTTTTAACTGACGTCAATCCTCCAAAGTAAACTATGGTGCAGCGACACGCCTTAATAACTGAAATACAGTGTGTCTGGAGTTCTTGATGTAACGCGTGTTCTTCAAATACCACAGGAGCTATGCTTGCGAATAGTAAAAGTTGGTAGTGAGCTGGAAGTTTGCACATATTTGGAGAAATCAGGTCTGGCCCACACAACCCACACTGCCTTCGTAGTGGCTATTAGCTAGTTTTATTATAAACTCATCGAGTAGCATAAAGGAACCCAAAACGGCCACAACTACAGCTGTCTAAAGGCAACTTCTGTAATATACGGAGAACATGATGATGATCATGATGGTGTTTGAGTTCTATTACAGTCTTAGGCTCAAAACAACTTCTCAAATGAAAATATCTTGAAATTTCATCTTACAAACGGAGGGACTACGAGAAGAGGCACGAAAAGGGCAGAAATGACTTTCACTTTGGCTACTGCTTCGCACAACTCCTATTTGCTTTCTCTCTTCAACTTATGTTTACTTAGTTTCCTTCAAAGACTTTCATAATATCGCTCGTCCCGAAGACTTTGTTCGAAATAAATCGACTTCAGGAAACGCAGAACCATTCCAAACTGTCTGATAGGGAATCAGAAAGACTCTTCACGAGATACACCAACTTTCTGTAGAATGGGTGTCCGGAAGCTTGATATCAATCAAATTACCTCCAAACATACCTGTCTTCACAAGTTATTTTTCGTCAGGAAGATTGCTGTCATTATCTCTTACAAAGGAGAAACATGAACCTTGTCAGTGTGACATGTGTGTGTACCCGTCTCACCCACGTATCCCTCCAGAGGTCTTACTTCCCCAGAAAGCATCACATTATTGCACTCATATGTTGCTTATGCAATAAACTCCCATCATGTCTCACTTCAACAGGTATGCTCAAGTGATGTGAAATAAGAGAGTGCATTTACTTCACTCACACTGTGCCTATACACACACACCACACACACACACACGCATTACAAGGTACTTAGCTTATTCAGACATTGTCAACGTGTCAACCACCACCCACTAATACATTGCACATGTTTTCAAACGCACGCTCGATGCACACTTACTCAGTTGCAAAGCATTTACACAGATTTCAAAAAATGTACTCAGGAACTCCTTACACAATTAAAAACCTTTTCACCACGAAATTTCTCGTAAACGTGGGTGAATTGCTCCAGTACATATTCCGAATGAAACTCATTGTTCACAACCAATCATAGTCGCACTTGCTGCTCCAGAAATCCAACCACCGAAAGTTAATGGGAGTCTGGTGCTCAATTTCCTCTTATCTTTGTCAACCAAAGTATAACTTTCTCTTGTGTATGAGCGAGTTCAATTTTATTGGGTTCTTTACTACTTTCCTTTCTCTCCTCAACTTCCCTCTTGTTAACTCTCCTCGCATTGGATTTTTGACACTCAAAATCGATAGGATTTTAGTTAAATCCTTCCCTTGACAGGAAAACTAAACGAATCAGGGTTTATCCCTCTACCCAAATTTTGTACAGACTCCCTACCTACAGCCGTAGAGCCATTCCTTTCGACAGTGTGCTCTGTTTTTTCCCTTTGCATGTCGTGGGATTACGAGAAAATTCTCTACACTGTAATTCTAAACTTTGGTTAGCATATCTCAATGAGCCACACGTGTGATGTCTTGGAGATAATTTTGCTTCACCAATCTAAGTATAACATATTCCCGAAATATAGTTAGGGATTCGCAGAAAATCATAAATCATCTACTTAGGTCTTCCGTCACATTTTTATAGTACAGTGCCACCGTATCCCACAAGGATTTATGTGTTCAAAGTAAACTCTCTTTAGATGTTTAAAGTATTTGAATTTCCGAATTCAAAGTATAACTTGAGAACGAACCACACAATATGCTCAGTCAGCACAAAGCCAGGGTAGAATTGTTTCAATGAGGAGCATTCGGTGCGAGTTAAAATTACGTGTATTTCCAGACATTCTAGCGTATAATACCGAGAAAGAGAAAGCCCGGAATGTGCACACGGTATAATTCCTTCAACACAATCCAAGTATTGAACGGGAAAGTGTATAGAAAGCAATGTGTGACGCTAATGCTGGGAAGGATGACGTAAGACAGAAAGTAGTCAGGGAACTACGGGAATTTCATATGACACCCTTAGCCTATTTTACATAATTCTCACGAACTCATAGTTCCTCTCCAGTGTAAAGCTCAGCAGGCTCCATAATCTTTTCATCATTCATGCTCTTTGTAAATACTTTAGAGAACCCTGCAAAAAAGAAGTAATCACAAAAAATTGGACCATAAGATATTCATGCACAAACAAGAAAGATGGATCAGAAGTACGAAAAAGATAACCAAAATAATTCACTCATGAGGAAAACTCTTTTTATTTAAGTACGCTGTAAGTTTATGTTGCAAATGCAGTGCTCCTTGTTACTTGCGTTCTCATTCCACTATCATTTATCTTCTGCGAAAGGGCAAATAGGCTGAGATTTCTAAAACGCTCCTCGTGTGTATTGACTCACATAATCTCCCATGCATCTTACATATATATGTATATAATATATATATATTACATATACATCTTTATATCCTTCACCTTCTGTCAGTACTTAGCAATAATTAGGAAAGTGGGGCTCCTCGTCGTCATCATCGTCATCCTAATAAAGATGTGTGCCTAATGAAGTATAATAATGTAATGAGAAAGTAAACTCGACCTAAAAAAGATTAGCCAATCTTAATACGAAGGTAAAGGTTACCCTAGTCCACCCAGTTGTGGAGGCTTCTAATGGTGAATTGTAAGGAGAACTCCTAAGAATTTTTCGAGATGAAATATTACGTAATGTACAAGTAGACGGGTCGTTGAAGGGTGACGTTACTTTATTGTGACAGAGTGGAAAATACGATGGAATAAATTGGAGAAAAGTCCGAAACGAAGCATGCTAAGTATGTTCGGAGGAAAGTAAGTGCACTCACATTTTCTCCGTTGGTACGTCGCACACTACATCAATTTTAGGTACACTCGCAAAACCCTGATTCCCCTCTATACATTGTTACTACTACCATCGCTACATAACACCATTGCCAATGCAATCTTCACGAGACAGAATGTTTACGCTGGGGTTTTATCCATTATCTCTTGAAGAAAGTATAATTTTCGTAACGGAGAAAGCCATTTTCTTCAACCCGCATTGCCCTTTCGTTAAGGAAAGCAGAAAAAAATATCCACTCTCTTCTACACCAAAGTAGTCTCCTTCTGAAGTGATCCATTTTTCATGAAACTATATCTCATTTTATTTTGCCCTCTATTCCTTCCAACAACATTTCATCTTCACACTCAAAGGGTTAAACTTGGTAAACCACAGGTAGCGTAGTGTATTGGCCGTATGTTCTAATGGGAATTGGAGTATTAAGTTCTGAAATAAAGTGTAGTCTGTCGCCCCCCTAAAAACCTCTCTCATTCGGTTTCCTATGCACTACAAAAATTGCTAAAAGCCAGCGAATTGAGTCCATACATTTAGTTGCTTTCACCACGGTACATTATATAATTATGAGTCGATACTCAAGTCAACTCCTCCGACATCCAACATTGATCGGAAAAGTAGTTATAAGCCTACGTCCACGCTTCATATAATTTGAAATGTCGTGTACTTCAAGGCAATAAAAGCTCATTACACTGACAATTAGTAATGTCCTTCTTTCTGTAATTAGTAATTATTAACTTTAAGCACAGCATGTTAATTATTAGTTACAAACTAAACGCTAAACTTCGGTAATACATGCAACACACCACGTGACTGAAAACCTAAAAGTCGTACACGCAGCTCTCAGAATTGACGATACCAAAGTTTTTATTGAGTTTAAGATTTCAGTAGACAATTTGATATTGACAGGAATAACTCTCACTGCTTGAGATTTCTTGGCGAAACTTTTGTACATGGAATGACTGAAGACCTACTCTCAAATTCTCATCGCATTACGTCAGACTTGAATTCATTTAAATTCATTACTTCGTATGCAGCTGAAGTGGGATGCTAAGATTGGATCGCAAAGTGGATCTTTCCACCAAAATGTTTTCGCGACTGTCCTATATATCTCGACCCTTCGACTCAAATTTCCTCTCCTCGAATCCACTTCAACTGCATAAGGAACACATTTCTCTTCCTTCCTCAAAACAAAAGAATCGATTTGTGATATTGCTATATGGGTTCGCTGTCTTGTGCAACTTCTGGCACACACGATCTCTATATTTCCGAGGTATGAGATAAATTCCACGCTTATGGCAATGTCTCTATTTATCTGTAACTTTTCTCTACAGTATTTATTCTTCCACTTCCGTTCATGACGAATAGTGAGCCATTCCAGTATTTAGAATCAGAAGACCTATTAACAAATTCAAACACATACCCCAACGGTAGAGAGGACGAGCATTACTCATTATCAGACACCGGAGAAAGTCTTGTGTTTATCAGTCATTAATCCAGCTTACATTTCTATCTTAATTAAATTGACACATTTATTTCGTTTTCTACAAACCACATGAAAGCGTATGTAGTACGGATGAACTCTGCTATTAAATCGGAAACTGCAAAGTCAACATGGGTTGAACATTCAGCGAGGCTTTTGAAAATACTGTTTGAGAGACGATTTCTGGTATAATTGTATTTGAGTTCCTAAATATATCGCAGTAGGTACTAGGTAAGTTACTTCACATCACACGATTCGGCGAGGTTATAGAGGAGAGGTGCCATACAGTTTAAAATGTAATTTTAAAAAGGAAATTGCAACAAAGAGAATTCAATTAATTAGATAGTTTCTTTAAAAATTCACGAAATATTTGCACGAATCATCGATCGGATTTGTGAGTTATTGGAGTCTGTTTGAAAATGCGTTGAGTATGAAGAATGGGAAGAGAGAAGCTACTACAGACTCAAAGGTTACTACGTACTCAAGGATGAGAAAAGTGTTCCATCCGTTTGTATCTTCTTATCTCTTTAAGAGGAGCCTTTTACGGTACGTGTGGCATTTTCAAATGGAAAACATCGAAATATGAAGGGCAAAGGTTATTCGTACAATGTATTTTTGCAATGTGTTACCAATAGATTGACTGACTCAGGTAAATCCAAAAGCCCATTTGTATTCTATATGAAAAAGGCTATATATGGAGGTAGACAGAGAGATAAAATCTGGGCTTTTATTACTGATTGGAAAGCCCGAGATGGACTCGGACAATTTGTCCATGGAGAGATATTGAGAAACTCTTAAAAAGAGAGTCAAGTAGACTTGAAGTGGAAGTGGAGTAATGGAATCTTGAATAAAATCCTGAAGAATGGAATGACGCACAATTGAGCCCACCCTGGTTAACTTCCTTTCCTTCCTATCTTTCTACCTTTCTGTATCTCTGTATCCAGAGTATCCACGATGTGTGTGATGGCCTCATCATTTCACAAAGATGGTCATTCCCGTCAACCGAAGCGGAGTGTCTATTCAGGAGATGTGCAGGTCATTCTTTCCCAATTTACACACACAATTCTTGTCTCCTTTATCCAACCACTTCTTTCAAGTGGAGTCTTTCCTTTGCATTAACTCCTCTTAGAGAATATAGTGAGTTACCCAAGAGAACAAAGTCAACTCTTCTTTTCTCCGAAACTAATCACTCAAACTGTGCCAACTTTACTCACAGCTTCATTACGATGCGATGAATCTTTTCACAAAAAGTTTCATTCAACCTCAAGCTTCTCATTAAAACTGCAACTTTCTCTTCACGAAGACGATTGCTCATTTCTAAATCTGATTAATTCATCATCATTAATGTACCCTGAATCATTTAGTTTACTCCCTTCAGGATGGAACATATCCATCCTTCTTTGTCCAATATCAACTATCTTTATTATCCTTTATTTCTCTACAAGTTACACACACCAATAGATAAGTCAAGTCTTTGGCTAACTTCATAATATCGGCGTTTGGGCAGCAATGCTCTTATCAAGATATTTTCGAAGTCAAACCAAAATCCAAAGAAAAGAGAAAAAACATTCTAATCATTTTATTAATCAAGCTCAAGTCAGAGAAAAGAAAAGTGAAAATAAAGCTACAATTTAGCAGCTGCGAAACGCGATATACTATTCCATGTGAACCAATCGTAACAGGTCAGTGTCAACTTTCCCAACTGCGACGGAACTAGGGTTAAAACTACAACAGAGCGGCCGCAAGAAATAAGTAGTTTCCTTGATCAAGCCTGACGGAGTTGTAAAGTTGGGTCGTAAAGAAAGTTTTGCATGTACAGTATGTATGAACATGACTGCAGATACTGTTATTGAAGTTGTATCTTAGGGTCCATATCCGCGACTTCTACCTCAAAAAATTTCAAAGTACAAAAATGATC
>JAQGAD010000274.1:0-50189 GCA_034696625.1 Isotomurus palustris | reverse complement strand
TTAACCTGGTATATATGATTCAATAATACTAGATTGGATGGGATTGAAGTCGGGATTTTTATATTTCATGTAAAATATGCAACATAATGGTCCCAGGTGCGTATTTATAATACAAATCGAGATGATGTACAGAGGAAATAGAGAAGAGAACGGAAAAGGAGAGAACGCTAAATCAAGTCCCGTTCATTCATAAGAGGATGATACCAATTAGGAGGATTAAGGAATTCGTAGCATGTCGATGATAAAGAGGGTTTAATTTTACTAATTGGGAACGTTCATTCACATACACTAGGTGAAAATCAACCTTAATTAGCGGTCTCAGGCTGTCTCGTGTAAATGTAAAGATAATGCAAGCTATACGATGAGGATTTGTGGTAACGCTTTGGATTTGTTGGACTATTTATGGTCATTTTGGCTCGAATTATTTTAGAAGTTCATAGCAAGCATAGCATACAAACTAGACAAAATGACAGTGTGTTTGTAAACTATTCGGAATCGATCGTACCTTTAAAACTAAAAGAATTAATTTGGCAAAAGGAAAGTCAACTCTGTGCATATGAGCACGTGCTTTCTCTTAGAAGAGGAACAGGACACGTAAAAGATTTACTTATGTTCGAAATCCGAATATTACACTCAAAGTGAGTCTCGTTCTCAAAGATTGTTTTCATTTACCTACAATCATCTCCAACCTACGCATCACTAGTTCAGGCTTCTTGTGCTAACTCTATTCGATTACCACGTAATGAAATGCCTGGACGGTATAAATAACCTCCTGAAATCCACACAATGAATGTTGATTAAATTAAAACATTACATTTACCATTGGTAAAGAATAATGTACATTAAAGCAGCAGTTATTCTGAGGTTATGGAGCTCGTTGGTAATTTCGGGTTAAGTCTTTCAAATCCCAAGAGCAATAAAGGAAACTACACAACCAGTCTAACCAGACTAACTAACGCTGAAAGCCTAAAAGACATAAGAAAAGTAGGTAAACTGTGTATATTAAGGCAGGAGTAGTGTTGGTGAATCCTCACTGAATATTGCCACCTATTCACATAAAAGACCTAAACTACACACCAAAGCATTTCGGTACTTTAGCCATCATTTCATTCACCCTCACAACTCGACACAACTTTGTTGCTCCAAAATCCCAAGCAGAGTTTCAAATTGCAACGAGAGAAGGTAATTCAGGAGCTATAAAGATGGCTTAGCATCCCTTGATTTATCGCTCAATTTCCACCTACTATTTCGTATTAAATGCTCAATAAATAAATATAATTGGAGAACTCACAAGGGAAAATTGAATGACTGAGCTGTTCTTATTTTGGAATCATGTCATCACTTTTCCTCGCAAATGGTTTATCTGAGACTTATTTTTCATACCAAATTATGCGTTTACAGAGCTAATGGATGTAATAACTGCCCACCCACACAGTCAAATTCTGAACCTAATAATATTTAAATATCTGCTCTACTTTCCCCCAACGTGAAAGTAGAAAGCCCTTTAACTGTACCAACGCCAACGTGCACTTCTTCCTATGCAACGGTTAGTTCTGTATGTTTTCAAGCCCTTCAACATCCACAAAAAGGAATCAGATCTGTGAACTGTCACACTTCATTTCAGCGTCCGTTTTTGAAACCTCCGGAAAATGTGTGTGCATCTCAGAAGCACGAAGAAAACTAAAGCTAACCCCTTTCTTCTTTTAAAGGAAATGCTTAACAGTGTTCAACTCCATCTCTCCTTCCTTACTGCTCCTGACTTCCTGTTCCACTTGATTGTGCAACAACAGAAACGAAGCTTTGAATTTTTAAAACCTATTGAATTCACAATGTCACTTTCATTCCAAGTGGATAGACAAAATCCATTTGAAAAGGTAAATCTATAGGGATGTAAATCGTTGAGAGTGAGAGGGCTTTCCTGCCAAGTCCCAATTCAACTCAAAGCTGCATTAACTTTCACTATGGATTTATTGCGTTGCATCTCCTTCCGTAGTTTCTTCATTCCCTTCCTAATCCTTTAGTGAACAGCCCAAGCACCTTGACCAGTTCCTTTAAAGTTGTGAATAACACGCAAGGTACTATTTGTACTTTAGTACTTGTACATTCACTTAAAGTACCATATGAACATAAAAGCTTCTAAAAGTCTATCATCCGCATCCACCGTTCGTCCTCTAGTCCTCCAGTACTCTCCCTGATTCTGTGTCTCTCTCAGCCGTTCTAGCACTTCACTTAATCCTGTCATACTTCTTACACAGACTTCTTAATAAAACTTCGAGTGCCTCACAACAACTCAAACCACACTCTGTACTAACCAAGACACGACAAGTACTTGACAAATTCTTAAAGAGACGACGGTAAGCCTGGGGAAAGTGGTAAAAGCACCAAAGAGAAAGCAACTACAATCTATATCTATACTCAAAGATAGTGTAAGCCAACCGTTGTTTCGTTAACTCGTCAACACCGTCATAAATGGATGAGTGATTTACTCGAGGAGGAAGACAGAGAAGGAAGACTAATTTCGGCTGACTATAATGTACATAGATCATCACTCAAAGTCATGTTTGATTAAACGAAACAAAAACTGGCTAACCAACCACAACGGAGAGAAAGAAGGAAAGACATAAGGGATTATGTAGAAAGAAGGATAAGGCCTGCACAGTTTGGTGAAAGCCACAGAGTTCTCAGTTGCTTTCCTCCGGTGAAAGTAACCGAAGAGACTGAGTGCTAATGAAGTTCGTCTCAGTCTATGCGTTCTGACGGATGACAAACTATTCTCATACACAATCTTAAGGCTTCTCAAATAATAATCAGCGACACAGTCAGCCATATGCCTTTCTCCTTGTTTACCATTAGCCAAGAAATTGCATCTCCTTGTTGAATCAACATTTCCAAGAAATTCGAAACCTGTTTGCCTCAATGTTTGAAAGCATTAGAAGCAGAAAACACACAAGCACATACAAATATACACTCAACACACATTTCTTCATTTTCTTTCCATCTGTATATTTTGTCTAATTTAGTTACAAAGCGCAGGGGATATGTGAAACTAGCTCCACTGGTTGCTCTGCTGGAGACAAAATCCCAGAGAAATTGGACCACCTCCCCCCAGTGCCCATGAAATGACTCCAACAGACGTATTGCTTTCATTTCAGCTTATTCTGCTTTCCTTGTGTACTGCTGACTACACTGAACAATTGTAAACTTTAATAAACTCATGAAAAGTGAATATTTATTACAACTCCTGAATGACTTTTACTGCCACGCTGTGATGGCTTATCTTTATTGTTTTTGTAAACTCAACTAAAGTGTTACCCTTTACACTAGAGAGAAATATAATCAAGTTGAATATATTATTTCGTTGTAGCTCTCCCTTAATTCAAAATGCAGACTTTTTGAGCTGCCTAAGTGAAAAAGGAAATCACAAATAATGCTGTCCTTACATTTAAGAATTCCATTTGAGGGGAAGGAAATCTCTGTCTGATTACTTCCGTTTCCTACTGTAAATAGTAAATACCAAATACTCTAAACTCAGAAACAGTTATCTTTTAATCTTTCCCAGGTTTAAGAACCGAGGGGAGCTGTAGTAGGAGTAAGTGTAGTGGAGAGAGTCTAAACAGAAAGTACAAACAGAACTCACTCACTGTACACTCCCGTAGTTAAGTGTACAGATGAAAGCTGCAACTCAAAGTACGCTTAAGGTGTACAATTGGGTATTACGCAACATCAACTTAAGTTTGTAAGCAGCCTAAATCTTTGCAGTAGTTGGCTGTTACTGTTGGGTCTGTCGTGGTTACTTACAGAAAAAGATTATTTCATCCTGGCCTTCAGCATACAAGAGAACACACGACTGTGTTCCTACTCTTATGTGGATAGTTCAGCATCAGATCTCTTTGAGTTTACCAAAGGATTTTTGGTTTGCTTTCCTCCTTAGTGAAGGGAGCAGGTGAAGGAACACTGAGGGAAATGTGTTGACTTGTGGAAATAAGTTGTCCTGACAAGACAATAAATTGATGGCATGAACGAAGGATTAACCACGTTCCACAAAGCCTCAACTCTGCTCCTACCTCTCTTTAATCTTCCTTCTATAAAACAACAAGTTTTGCTCGAGCACGAATGCCAGACCTGCCCTGTGTGTGTATACTTTGTGTGTTCTTTAAATACGATGATAACTTTTGATGAAACTGTCTTCTGTTCTGCCTAAAATATCCTCGCAGACAAATAGTCGACATACATTCAAAGACCAAGACAGCTTTACTTACTTCACTGAGCTTTCTTCTGAGATTGCCTGCCTCCGGTAACATTCCTCTTCTTCATGCTACTTTCTACTTACCAATTTAGAACTACACACACACACACACACGAATATCCTTCTCCTCCCATCATCTTTCTCGTTAACAAGCCTCTGTCTTCATCCCGTGATGTTCAATCATTTGTCAAGTTCTAAATTGATTATGGGATTGAGAAACTTATCTTCTAGGCGTATCATCCCTCGACATGATATGTCTAAGACGGCAGTAATCTCATTATTCTCTCAACAAAAACTAAATTATCTTCTCGATCGTGTAGAACAAAGTGTAATAATGGAATTACAAAAACTCCTCCAAAGACTCAAGAATAAAAACACGCAAAGACTTCACTCTCTCATGAAATTCAATATCTTCTTTATTAATAAACTCCAGTTATTCCACAGTCCTTTTTCATTTGGTTTATTTACTAGAAACTTTTCTTCATTTCAAAAGTATCGGTTCAGGTTTACACAGTTGACTGAATTATGACAAATCGTGGGAGATTCTTCTGTGTCGTCAAGTAAGATTGTAATAGATTGGTTGTGGTGCAATATAATTGTTAAGATTACATTAGAATTTATTTATAAGAGTGACAGCTTATGCTAAAAAAGCTTAATTTACTGACTATGAGACTAATTAAGAATTTACAATGCACGGGATTTTAGACTTTCTTGTGTGTATAAAAAGCAGAATTATAATTATTAATAGTTATTATATATTTACACTTTATACCATATCTTCCTCCGCTTGAATTAAATACGCAGCATATGTTACGAATTTCCATCCATAGATCAATTAACTATTTACTGTGTCCCATTATATACAGATAGTTTGCATATAAGAACTATTATCTAATATCAATAGTATGAACTAAACACTACGCATATTATAATATAAGAAGAAAATAGTCATTCATATAATAAGTATCTCAAAGTGTTTACGAGATTAGGACACATATCACTCATACTTTTTTACACTTAATGCTCCTTCCTTCTTTAATTACTTGAATTCATGGGAATCTTCTAATATTCTAATAGCCACAATAATTAATACACTGTACACACGTACTCTTGGAGTACCAGATTTGGGATTTCGATTGCGAGGGACACAGAACTTCACAATAATTAATACTAATTAATTCATCTTTACAGTTGAAGTCAGAAGAGCTTAATAATAATACTTTGATTGAAGTGGACTTATAAACCTACCACAGAAAACTCAAACAATTTTTTACACATTTCAATATTTTCAATAGACCTCACGCACACACACACCCATAGTTCATTTGTCCACACTTTTAAACTTTCAACAAGGAACAATTATAAATGGAGTTGTGGAATTATTAAATATTATAGTCGATTCTTTTAAGAATTCTCACAATCAGTTCATTTGGTCAAACACATCACAATTATTTGAATTGTCTGTAGTGTCATCATATATTCAAAGGGACGATGTTTTCTTTCGGCAGTTTGGGACTATGAAAATTAAGTTTTTTAATACACAGACAGAACACATAAGATAGAATAATTTCAATTTGTATACCAAATGTCAATCTAAAATGATTTTTATAGGAAATCCTTACAAAACACCCTTCATTCATTTTACACTTATATCTTTACAAAAAAGTTTATAGATGCAATTTCCCTCTAAACACTGCAGCAGTCAATCGTCAGCAGTACTTCTGCTACTGCCGCTGCTTAAGTAAACTGCTCCACATATAATATATTAAAAGATGTCCGAAGAAGGAAGTGTGTGTACCCTCTCAATCTGAGAATAAAACCTCGACAACATCACAATGAACTATGAACAATACAAAAAGCAATAATACACGGAACATCCATCCTTCTTCCAGAATACAACAAAACCTCTCATTCTCCTTCGTATCCCCGTTTAGAAAGATAGAAAGTCCGTTGGCCAAAGGTTGGCTGCTTTTATTCTTTTTATTGTGGAATTCCTCATTGTCTCCTTTCCCTAGTCTCTTACTCTACTACAACCTACTCAACACACACACACACACAGCTCAATAATCGGAGAAAAGATATCCGATTTCTGTGAGGATTTATCGTATCTTCGTCGTCATTCTTCTGGACAAGTGGTGGTCATTCTGTTGTTGGTGTTGACTCTCTTCCAGTGAGATTCCTACTTGGACAGGGTGAGATGATGTCAATAAACGAGATGAAATTCTCCTCCTGGACTCGAAGATTTTGGCAAAGAGAGAACAGAACAAATCGCTGACTAGGGTAGGTGCACCACGAGCCTCGCACTCAGTAGAAGACGAAGACGAAGAAGAAGTCGGAGCCTCTTGAATGCTGGACACACTACAAGTATAAAATGTCACTAGGACTAATATCGCAAAGAAGTACGAAGAATACAGATCACAATGGGTTGATCGGGCAGCTCCTCCCGTCATTGGTTCGGCACATTGTCCTGCATTTTTTGGAAGAAAAAAGAAAACCCCAGCCAAGTATTAGACGACGAGAAAAGAATCACAGAAAAAGATTTAAAACCTTCGATCTCAATCCTCATTCTTTCTCTCTCACTCTCTCCTCCGACAGAACTCACAGAACTCTCTCGTATTAAAAGGTCTTTTAAAACGAATATAACTTTGGAGAAAAAGTGCAGACTCCCACACAAACCTACTACACACTATACACATACACACACACTATATAGTGATATTTCCAAAGAATATTATAAAGATTACCATCGACAGTGAGATTGAAAGCCCAAATGCCTTCGACATTAGGCCTAACGTCTCGTCGACACGACTGACTACTGCTAAAGAATTGGAAACCTTCCGCCGTCTCCAAGTATGTGAAACAAAAACGACTCGCAGAGGTGGATGAGCGACTTAATGGCGATGCTATCAGGAAGCCTGTTCCGTCCTCATCCCAATGTCCGTGGCACTCGTACGCTGAAAAAAAGAGATTTTTAAGTTTTCACAAGACTTTTTTATACCTCCTCCATCCATAAGAAAGCGAAGGAGAGACTCCTTCCACCAAAGAAGCGATACCAAAAAAAAAGAAAGGAAAGAGGGGAATGATTACTTCCAATCAAGAAGGGAACCAACGAATGGATGAAATGATCAAAATCAAGATAAAAATGGAGAAAGTTACTAAACACTCTCTTCTCTTTCGCTATCTCAATCTCTCTCTCTCTCTCGTTAGTCATTATAGACTTTCTGCATATCTTTTAAAACTTTACGTTTACACAAATACATTTCTCTACTTTCTCCCTCCATCAACCGTTCATTTTGAAAAATACACACACAGCAGGCATCTGTGTTGAAAGCTACGCGGTAGACTAATGTAACTAGAAACTAGAAACTAGAAGATAATGCCCCAAATATTATACTACAAGGTTAGGGTTTACGGAGTAAGTCATGCCAAAAAATCCATTAGAAAGTTGAGGTGTAAGCTTAAAGAGAAAGTTTGCTTGAGACTCACATGTAATTGGTTCTTGTGAGACACATTTACTATGAAAATCCATAGTGGCTCTTTGCCCACACCCAACAACGACGCTGTGGAAAGCTCCATGTTGACTTTGTAGATTGGAGGAGCCTCCAGGTGGAGACGAACTTGGAGGCAGGTTGCTTCCTCCACCAACACCCGCACAAAGATCTGGGCTAGACGATCCCAGTAGACGTCCGTCTGGCGTTCCTAGAACCCCAGTGGCCATATATTTGCCTAAGTATGGACATCTCTGGGAGTTCCCTTCAGCTTTGATCAAAGTCACGTAAGGCAGTCTTGGTCCTTGGGTCGCCTTCCCACAGTCATAATCATCGTAACCCTTCTTCCTCATCTGTAATTCAATCACGTGGCTGTCCCTCTTGTAAAAGTGCATGCACACTGTTGTGCTTGTGCTTTAATAACAAGAAAAATGAACATCACATTATGCTTCGCTCTCTCTCTCCTCCAGTAATCATAATCTTCGCTCCACCATCCGCAGCAGCAGCCTTTCTCCATGAATATTTCATTTGGGACAGGAGGACATCGGAGAGAAGCGGAGGATACGATGGGACAAACTCACATACACACACACACAAGGTTGAAATAAACATGAGCTAAGTATCACGTTATACGGATGATAATATTTAGAGATGAACATACAGTCAAGCGAGTTCAGATGGGAAATGAAGAGGAAGAAGACTGGGTTAAACTTTTCTAGAATTCTAGAATTCTACAAGACTTCTTCTGTAGTAGTAGCTACTAACTTTTGACTTTCATTCACTTGACAGTTTCTTCCCTTGATCGCAGTTTGTGTGTGTGTATTTTTAACTTAAGAAATATTGACTGTGTGTACTCACCATCCTTCGGTATGCGTGGCCATGAGGGTAACATGGTCCTCAGAAAGTTCCTTAGTAGCTTGACATGTGATCCGACTTCCCCCAGAGAATAGCGAATAAGCAGATCTCGGATTCCCAAAGGAATCAAGTGAATTTTGGAAATTTCCGGAGTTGTAAATGCCACCCCCTCCTGGATTTGTATGATGATGATGGTGATGGCCTCCGGATGATGAGAAGGAAGACGTGGGCTCCCTTCCACCAACGCTACTTCCAGTACCTCCAACTCCAACTCCACCGTTATCCACGATGTGCATCGTTGAATTTTTATGATTCGTTTTGACGGAAAGTTTCCCATCCAATGAATGCCAATGATGGGAGCTCACCCAGTTTGGAAATTTGCATTTACTTCCAGCACCCTCATTCACTGGAGAAAAAGAACATCACCATCACAGCTTTTACACACCAAGACGCACACACGCACACACACAGATTAAGTTTACACGTAACTCTGCATCTCTCTCTCTCCTGTTCCTGTTCCTGTTCCTCCTTTAACTGTGACTCTTGTGCATTCATCTCACCACCAGAAGAATGAGAGATACTTTTTGACGCTTACACAAAGAGGAAATTAAGCACCACCACCAGCAGACGCACCAGCAGTGTAGGACCAACAACCAACTTTCTCCTAAGGAGACTTTCCTCTCTCCTTCTTTTCTACACAGAAGACCGGATGGTCTTTAACTTTTTACGCATACAATATTTAATCTATTCATTTCCATTCTTGTCGTTTGCACGTACAAACCATTGTATTAAGTACGGAAGAGACGGCTTAAACAAATTTTAAGTAGTTGCCTTCTCCCATTCATTCATAGTGTGTCTTTCTCTCCCCTTCTTCTTCCGCCTCGATCTCGTGCAGAGAGAGGTTCAAACAAAATGCACCAAGCTACTTAAGCTTCTTACCAACATTCCTTCCACACATTTTTATCATGTACCACCACCGCAGCACTGGTAACAAGCTAATATTAATAAGGGAAGTAAGAGAGAGAGAGGGGACACCTCCTCTTACCTTTGGTAAATGTCATGGTCTTCTCCCCCTCAGTGGGACTGGCGAGGCCGTTGCATGTGGCGTCCCCAGAGACTGCAATCTTGACAACCGTGTGGCTTTTCACGAACTCGTAGATGAAACATCGATATCGCTCCTCATTAGAAACTGCCAAACGGTAATTCAATTTCCCCACAAGATAATTGTTCGTCCCTTCTCTCCATTCCGCCAGGCATTGTAACTCCTCCTCTGAAAGAATTTTAAAGTGCATTTCCACACACAAAAGTAACGTCAACTTCACTTCTAGCAGTTCTACTAACTCCACTTCTTCCTTCCTCATGATTACCACCAACCACACGTCTCTCTGTCTCTCTTCTCTGTCTGGTCTCTCTACTACCTTCACAAAGACTCAAGTTGAACAAAGTAGTCAAGTAGTACAGTTCTAGTCTCTAGTCTCTACACATTCGAAGGTATGACACAGCATTCCACGTCTACCAAATATACTCCACCACTTCCACACCAACCAGAGAATCCATTAATGGGGCTGTGGTTGAGTTAGTTGAGTAGTCGCAGGTCGTAGGGACTCTCCTCAGTCTTTTCGAAGTCAAAAGAGAAAGCTGAGAGAAAGGTAACTTTATCTAGTTTTAATACTTTAGTGTGAGCTCTCCTTTGCCATTTTCTTTTCACCTTTTAATGGCCTCTGTCCTTTGATTACAACGAGAGTAAACCACACCCACTCAATCTGCCCTAGTCTAAAACTACTTCTTCATAAATTAAATTATTCATTACTTACCGTAGCTCTCAGATTTCTCAACATCCGGACACGCTTGATACCGCAACAGGAGACGAGAGGGTTCCGTACAAGTGTCCACATGAGACACGGGATTCTTACATTGTCCTCGATTCGCTCGGTTGTATGTGAAGGTATACGGTCCTCTGTTTTAATTAGCAACAGCAGTTGATGGAGATGATGATGATGATGATGATCATGATGATCATGGGAACACAAACACACGCAGGATGAGTTCAGACCAGTTCAGAGTGTTCAGAGTGTTCAGATCCACAACGGAACGGTGAGCAAAAGACAGGCAAAGAGATTGAATCATTAATGAATTATTGTCCTCCCTAGGAATAATATATCTCCCACACAGTAACCCAGTATCTCTCTCTCTCAGCGCTTTTGTATATGTATGTGTCTTTTAATCAACTTAATTGGACGACCCATCTCATCACTCTTCTTTCCTGGGGGATATTTATTTAAGAATATGTGACCTGATCTAATAGCTTTACTCGCTCAGAAATATGCATCACAAATCACACAGAGTATGAGACCCAAAAGTCTTTATCTGAATTAATGCCCCATAATACACGTCTGTGGGAGATACAGTGGAATTGGGGATCGATAAGGAATCACTTACTTGAATGGGCAAATAACTGGCTCAGCCTCAACTCGAAAGAGCGAGTAGAGGTTTGCATCTCCAGGAATCAGTTCACATAACTCGTTCAAGTTCTTCTTGTGATCGCAGTCAGGACCTGAAATGCACGGAGAAATGACAAAAAACTTATTACTTTTCTCTCCAAACGTCTCGACACACTTTCGTACTTTTTCACTTCCCACATGTACTCTCAACACAGCTCCACATTATTTACCGAGACATCTCTGTCATGCCCTATATTCCCATATTCCCTGTTTATTCCATTTATCTCAATAACTTCTCTCACATTCATGCCTCCCTTTCTGATAAGACTTATATTCAACTTTACAAGATTAATTCGATTAATTCCAAGAAACAAAAAGTTCCTAGACGTGAAAAGGTAATAATAAATAACATAATTATCTCTCTGAATGATCCACTTGACTTTCTCCCTCAATACAACCCATGTATAAACAAGTAAAGGTAAAACTAAACACACCACGAAGTAACTTTTTGATAAATCGATTCCATCAAACAACACACACGTTAAGAAACATGAAAAACCACTCAAATGATTAGTTATGCTGTCTCAGAGAGAAAAGAAAGCTTCAAAGCTTCAAAGCTTCAATGCTTCAAAGCTTCATCTTTTATTGTAATGCAATACTTATGAATTCTCAACTTTCCTTCGGACATTCTAAAAAGGTAAGATTCCCATCTACTCAAGACTCAAATCTATTTATATTTTTCTTCTACCCAAGACTCAAGACCAAGACCAACATGACCTGACTTTCTCTCCGTCTAGAGTCTAGCAACTCTCTCTAAAATTCCCTCAAGCCTGTTTTCCCGAAAAAACACAGGAAGATTGAACGAAGTGCAGTCACGGATATCATGTCATAATAACACAAGGAGGGTATCAAATTTCTACTTGAAAAAAGTGAATAATACGATCCATATGTGAATGCGTACCCTTCTTAAAATCCGTCTTAATAATAATACCTTCAACTTCCACCAACGAAGCGAGAGTAGATTTATGATCCATCCATATGTGTTCTTCATTCGAGGAATGCATCAACATCACCTTCATAACTTCCTTGTGTATGTATAAATTTCTTAGTACGACTCACTCTCCGTCTTCCCGTCTTCCTCTTCTGCCTGCTGCCCTTCTCAACTTCTGACTCTCACAAGTCTTTCATTCTTTTACGCGGATTTCTTTCTGACTTTTCCTCCCTTTACATTCTACATTTCTAGATGAAGTCAACTCAGTCAGACCAACTGAACCAAAAGCAGACGGATCTGATCTCTCCCCTCTCAGATCTCTCACAATTCCAAAACTACTACCGGTCTACATTATATTATTCTCTATACGCACAAGGCACAAGAAAGACTTTTCTTAAACTCCCGTATCATCTTAATGTTTCCTCCTTCCTTCCGCGTAAAGTCAAAGAAGTAAAAAGCTCCTTGGAATTCAATGTCAGACTTTCTCTGTTGTAAAAAACTCAATTCACAAAAAAGTTAAGCAACAGCAGTAGCAGTACACACAAAGGTACAAGGGAGAAAAATCTTCATCCTGTTCTTTTCATGCGAGTTAAACTTTCCTCTACAATATGTAGCACGTCTTTTTCACTTCCATGTCAGTGATACATCATCATTTCATAATAATGCGCGTGATCTCTCTAATAAACACACACACACACACACACATCTCTCTAAAGAATTCCTTCGCATTTTTACCTTTTTGAATTTCACACGCACACGTACAGAACAAAATACTTTTTAAATATTAACGACTGTACACTCCCAAACTTCACATATCATTATAAATTTTCCAGAACAAAGAAGGAAAAAACAGAGTCCGCACTTACTTTCTTTATACTCCAGGACGTTGAGATGTCTTTTATTGATTACAACGCAGCGATGACAATTTCCCCTGTAACGAAAATAAATACATTCATCATTAAAACTTTTACTCCGGATGTGTGCAACCTTCGAAGCGAAACGGGAGTTGTGCGTGATGGGATGATACACTACGGTATGATGAGTATGACACATGTAACATTTATCTTGTTCCTGTACACACACAACCATAAACTAATATACAAAAGCTTCCCCTCCTCGCCACGCTGTTGGTTTAATTGAAAACGGAGGGATCTCAGCCTTAACTGACAAGGAGAGAAAGTTCACAAAAACTTTTACTTTCAATGACGATGATGATAACCTAAGCCATATGTGTAGTGGACAGTTACTTCATCAGGATATAAAATTGAGATAAATTATGTGGACAGCTTTTCCCTCGAACAAACTTCGAACTTTGTGAGAGAGAGAGTGTGTGTGGTATAAAGTACAAAGTATAAACGATGAACGATACGATCGGTGGTGTATCAGTTTCACTGAGGAACTTTCCACACAAGAAGAAAGTATTGGTTAGCATTTGCAGGTTTCCGACGGGAGAACGGATCTCCATTTCATAGATAAGGCATGAACGTACCCGGTGAAAGTGGACTGCACACTACACATTGCTGTAGCTGTAGTGGACATTGGTAGGGTGACGGTATCGAATTTCAAATCTCATTTCTCATTTCACAGTCAACTTGACCACAACGCTCACGTACATTGTAATAAATGTACCTTACACGATAAAACAGTCTTCTTCCCTCACGTCCTACCCTTCCTACCTGAACCTCTGCAAATGGCATTCTATTCTATAAAAGTCTGTATTAGCTTTCCTCTCTCTCTCTCTCTCTGCGTGTGTGGAAAGGTTTTTAAGATATCCCCAGCCGACAACCTCTTATGTGTCCTTTCTTTCACCTCCGTCCTCCACATTCAATATCTCGATCTCTCCTCACTTTCTTCACACAATGACAAGGCCACGATAGGAAGGACACACAGGGCATATAGTATCTTAGAGTCGCCAGCCAGCAAGCCATTTCACCAGAGAAAGCTCTTGTAACAATAACAATTCAAGATAGAAATCTCATGTCCTTCTAAAAACACTTGAAGGTGGAAGAACACTAAAGTAGCTGTGTGTGTGTACAAGGAGAGAGAGAGAGAGAAGGGTCCGTTGTTTACTATTGTATTCAATTCACATAGGTCGGACCAACCACACAGATATGCGTTTAAGGACGAGATACTCTCGCCTCATTATATCCGGTGGAATAGCGGAAGAGATCGTTTGTAAAGAAGGGACAGAGGTGGACTCTCTCTCTCTCTCTTCTAACATTACAATGAATGTGGTGAGACACAAGAGAGTGTATATCTCCCTGGTCATCTGTATGTCTTTCTTTACACTAAGACTCTCTCAGCTTTCTTACAAGATCCATCTCCCCCCTACACATCATCACGGGAGATTCTATTTTCCATTGTTTGTCTTTTTACTGCTTTCCCTTGTAGAATAACATGCAACGCATCTCTACTAACATAAACTTCTATACGGTCTAACACGGCAGACCCCAATGGCCTCTCAGAACCTCTCCAAAGTTGAATGAGACATTTAAAAATCATTTCCAAACTGAAATGAAATGATTATTCCAAACTCGTGTCTTCCCTCCTTCTTCATTCCTTCCTTCTTCGTGTCTTATCACAACAACAACACATCAGACCCTTGTGTAGACAAATAAGCACGTAGAAGATATGTACCAGTATATTTCTCATAGTATAAATAGATCCTTATCTCTCCTTATAATATGAATCATCCAGGCAATTTGCATAATTGCCAACAATCGCTTATTATGACAACCGTGAGGAAATGCATTTTCCATAAAGTACAAATAATAATTAAGTATTCATCAAGAGTCTTGGGACTCGCTTTTCTGTCTCACTAACTCTGGCAGCATTTCATAAAATCTTTCATTAGGATTCCAACTCATGGTCTCCTCTTTCTCTCCAACCATTTCCTTCTCAATCTCTCTCTCTCCTATCGCGATGTAAACTTCGACCTGCCTTAGATATTCCCCACCCAACTATTTGTAACGTACGCTTGTTCATACTTCATATCGTAACTTTCTCTAATCCCTCTCTCTCTCGCGTAACTTTTGTGTAAAACCTACTTTCCCTACTTTCACTGTTCCTAGCCTAGCTTCCTTCCTCCTAATAATACCCTCTACTCCACCAACTATAATAATACATTGAGGTGACCCTCATTAAGAATTCTATCCACGAAGACGCACACAGCATCTAGCATCCACCATCCAACACCGCACACAAGAAGCCCAAGACTTCAGGATATCATCGTTCCACGCTACTTTTACAACAAAGACGCAACTTCCTTCCCCATTCCCCATTCCCCATTCTGTTCTCAATATTACATCATCGCCAAAAAGGAAAAAAGAACGGTGGTTCAAAGAGAAAAGCCTCACAAAGAATCTTCCAAGTGGGTATCACCGCCTGCCGTATCACACACACAAATGATAACCATACCGCGAAGAGAGATAGAGAGAAAGCACACGACAAATATCAGTAGAAATCATACAGTCGAGTCATTTCTCCCTTTCTGCACAACAAATGACTATCTCCACCGGTCGTATCATAACCAACCAACTGCCATCAGTGACAGTGGCCTTCACTTTATTTTATCCCTCTACTATCCCTGTACATATTCTTTCTGTATACTTTCTTCCTCCTACTCAACCTCAGTACTGATGCAGTGCGTGTGCAGCACAGTCTTAAGTCATACTTTAACCTTCAAAATGCGTTCAGTAGTAATTCAAAATGATCGGACATGCTGATGCCTTCTCTTTCATACCTTTGTTGAATACAGAACAGCGTTTCTACTATTCTACTCATTCGTACATGAGAACGCATAAGGGTTGGTAAGATGAATGGAACAAAAGCGAATATACTTCTTCCCTTCTCTCATACACAATAATACTTCTGTGTCCATAAGTATATTTCTCTTCCCATCACAAGAAGCTTAGACGTCTACGAGACCCTCACACAAATAGATTTATGTGTGTAAAATGAAATCTCAAGTAAATTCATAAACAATAGTCACAGACTCAAGATACACACGGTTCCTTTTCAACGAAATACACTTTATAACAGGAAACGAACAATCCAAGTGAAATTCTATGGGGCTTTTCCCACAGCTCCAGTTTTATTAATTTCAATATTTTTCTCTTCAAATCATTTTATGCATGCAAAGTTGAAAAACATAACAACTAGTTTAACTTATTTGTCCCTTTTTCAATCTATCACAGGCTTAATTTACATACCATCAACTAGGTACATAAGGCAGATTTAGAGATGATTTCCACGGAAGTATGTACGACGGACTTGGTACACTTCGTGCTTAAGAGACATTACATAATATCCAACCCAACTAAGCAGGCTCTCACACCCTATCTCCATACACGAAGAAGGATTTAAAATATATGCTTCATTTATGTCCAAGTATGACCAGGGAAATAATAAGCCTCCTCCTCCGAGTCTCCTCACTCTCATCTTCCACCCAGTCCAGTCATTCATGTAAATTTATGAGCCTTCCTTAAGTTATGAAAAGTTTTCAGACAAAATGCTCTCTGAGATATGAGTGTGTCATCGTGTCGGAGAGAAGAGACTCGTCGTCGGTGGTAATGGGAGGATTCTTCCCAGGCTGCCTACTACAACCTACCCACAAACACCTTCTACACTCCAACAGATACATTCATTTTCCAAAGGCTAGAGTGGACTAAAGGTGTGCCATATTTCATTCCAAAATAAATCTTGCTTAAGCTCTTGTAGTGTGTAACGGGGAAAACTGGGGAAAGGCTCTCACAACCTCTAAAGACCTGAGACAAGAGGAATTCCACACCGACGGCTCTCCGAGAGCCACGAGAAAGTTGATTTTTCTTCGCGAAAAACTTCTCAAATAGATTTCAGAATGAATTTAGAAAGAATCGATAAAGTTAAAGTGAAAGTTACACACACATTTGCCTATGCCTATATTCTCTCTTCCCATCTAACTTACACCGGAGCACTGCACAAGGTGATAAAATAAATTGAATGCAAAAAGACCCACACTGGGCTCAAATGATAACTTGATCGTCTCTCACGCAGTGTATAATAATAATATAAAGGTTCTTTCACTCATTCTAATGTATGAGCAATCGAGATCATTTTTCAAGCCCAATATTTTACCACACCACAACTTATTCTTCCACTCTACTTAAACTTCTCAAAATTCAACAAAACTTTCTCCGTGTTCTACTTCCCGAAGAATGAAAAGAGAAGAGCTCCTCCGGTAGGACTTCTTCGCAGGCTGCTCAAATTCTGAAATTCTCGCTCAGATTGACCGTCAATCTGTCCCAAAAGTAACTTTCACCTGAGCTTCCACTTGATTCATTGTGACCGAAGTGCTGCGCGTTTTCTTCAAGACAGCTCAAATAAAATACATTCACTTGGCTTAAAGTTACTTGGAATTGTGTCAATGTTGGTTTAAATTGAATATACACACTCTTATTCGTATACAACACACAACACATAATAAACTCACTACACTTCTGCTACTACTTCTTCTTCTTCTTCTCCTCGTGTCCCATTTCTTCCCTGTCTCTTATTCAATACCACGAACAAAGCTAATTTACAATTCTGTCAAAACTTGACACTCCTTTTTGCACACTCTTTGGCACACACTTCTATAACACGTAAAGACACTTTCATATACGCTTGTATATTGTCATCCCATACATATACAATTACTTTGTGACATACACCAAAACTTCGTGCCTCATACATCTCTCTCTCTCTCTCTCTCACAACTGTCTCTCTGTCGCTCCATATCTCTCCTTTCCTTACTTAAAGCTACTGTGAAGTAAATGAAAAGAAATTTAATACCCAAGTTTCAAAATGTATGAAAATAATAAACAAAATCCTCTTTCAATGCAACAACATGTTTTCTTCCGATGAACAAACACTCACACACAACCAGACACAGCTGAATTCTTCCAGCTTTCAGCCTACGCGTGTCTGCATGTATTTCTACAATATTGTATTTTATATTGGACAAATCTGCCAAACAGAAAAAGCACATCATCTTCTTTCCCCTCTTTCTCCCTATTGTGTTCATTGTAAGGACTAAATCCTCTGGAAAGTGTGCCAAATCTAAATATGCCTTTCGTCTAAACAAATTCGCTATAATGTGTGTATAACCAATATACCTATAGCCCAAAAAAGTCGGAAGGAACCACCAAGTAAAATTTGCAAGGAACTCATTCATGATGATCATCATTTCCTTATTGACTTTCTCCAGTTTCTCTCTCTTCTCCATCTAAACTGCTTTCTCTTTATTCACTCGCTTTTTTTGTATAAAAAAACTCCTCCTCATTTCCATGAACCTTTCCTTCAGTAAACCAGAATAATTTTTCTCCAACAACTCAAGGACACTATTCTTCAAACTTTATACCCGATAGAGATTTCAATTCCTCTGAGTAACCTACTCCAAAACTAGCCGAGTTAAAATGTGATGAGATTCTGGTAAAGAAAAAGAAAGTCCTCCACAGTCCTCCTCCCTCCGAACCACCACCACCTAAACTGCACAACCTCCTCCTCCCATCTTCTCGTGGCTGGCATGGACTTCCATCACATCGTAAAGCGAATGAATGATACATATCTTTTAAGACGGAGGAAAAATCTCAAGTTCTCAAGTGTTCCTCCCATTTGAGAGTTCAATCGGCCCTCATTTGAATGCGTCTTACTGTCTACTCCTCTCAAAGAAGATTTACTTTCTCTATTACTCCAACAGCCATATAACGTACACATAAGCTTAACTCCTCACAGGAGCAGCAGGAGGGAGATACAGATTGCTGTAGATTTCTTTCCCAAAAAGAACACATCCAACATTCACCTTCACCACCCACACACACACATATATATATATATTTATACACTCAAGCCTAAAGACTCAAAGGAGAAAGCAGAGAAATAAATGAAAGTACGGGCGAGATGGGATAGACTGTCAACCCTGGGAGGTTGAAGGTGGATAACGGATGACTAATATAACTTACTCTCATCTCAGCTCAATCTCACAAAGTACAAACTAGACCTTTGTGAATATATTCATCATTTGAATACAAAAGCAGAAGATGAGCTATTAACATCCTCCTACGGATTTGACATACAATTTGCTTACATTTTCATACTGAAAATGCAACTCCGTTAGTTATGACACTAACATCCTTCGTCTATTTCCATCCTTCATGCCTCGTGAATAACTTTAGCTTATTCACTAATTATTCATAATTAATATTATTCATGCATCGTGTTACTCAGCCTTCTGCTTTCGTCCTGGAAATGCAGATGATTCTACCCACGCGATGCATTAAAACTCTCTCCCATTTATCCATGCAGCAATTAAAGAAAGCACAAACAGACAGTACGAGTTCTTTTAAGTTAGCATTACAAAAAGATGAACATATTAAGTTAAATGGAAAGGAAGGGAAAATATAAAGCTTCCTTTAGTTTATGACACTGCGTATGAGATTATACACTAAGCTTGTAGCTTCCTACTTTGTGTGACTTCTCTCACAATTCTACCATCATCCAGTGTGCAGAGCACAGAGCACAGAGAACCAGGAAGCCTTAACATTAGAGGTCATCACATTATCTTTCCCCAGAAAGAAGTTGACAAAGACTTAGTGTGCTAATAATACCCTTTTGGCACCAAAAACCCAACCCTCTATATTCATTCATGCATCCTTTCTCCAAGAAAGATCCTGAAAAACCCGAGAGAGAAAGTTTGAAATCTCTTTTTCTATTTCTTAAAACTGCACCTCTCTACTTGTACGCAACCCAAAGAAACTCCTCGCTACTTCTTTGGCCTTTCGTTGTGCTTGCATTCTTCGTTTCCCTCTCTTCTATTGCATAAACTTCGACTCTTGAAGGCAAAGGCCACACGAAGGAAGTCGAGTTTGAAGGAAGGAATGTACATTCATAAAACGTGATGAGGAGACGTAATGTCCGTCAATTTAAAGTGAAAAAGCTGACACCCTCCTTTTCAAAAGAAATCATCTTGTTTCCTACACATTCTCCTGATCTTTCCCTAACTTCCTACACACTTCCTATTACAAATGTTAGACTATCTTTCATTGACTCTCCCAAAAACCTACCGTCCTTAGCTTACTATACTCGCGGTGTGGCACACAAGCTCAATTCCCTTTCTCTATTTTCTTTCGATGAGATCTCATTCATTTCCTCAAAAGAGATGATGATCGTGATGGTAATACCTTACTACCACTTCCGATAATGGTTGCACCAAACATTCTACCCGAGAGGTTTTATACACAAGAATCCAAACTTTCCCCTATCTCTCCACTCCGTTCATTCATTCTTGGAACACACGAAGGACAATGTGGAATTGTCCTTGAGCCTTGAGAGAACGTATTTCCTCAGAAGAACAATAAGAACTCTAAGGCATCTTAACTTATTGGCTCCTCGTCCTCAAGCTATCCCTCGAATTTCTACGCATTACAAAACTTTCCTACAAAAGTGAAAGTATTCAAAGTATCCTCGTCAAATCTGGCAAACACTTTAATGTAAGTTCATTAAGTAATAGATATACACACACTTCAAAAAAACTTTCAACTCCAACGTTTGATAAGTTTGATTGATACTTCAATAAGACTTATACACATTCGTATTCAAAGTTGAAACCTTTTGTACATCAGCAATCTGAATTCCCTTCATTTCCCTTACAACTTTCCCCCATCTCCTTAACAAAGGAATAAGCTTGTTAATTCTTTCACATATAACCTCGACCATTAATTAACTAAAGTGTCAGAGCGTAACATCATCAACGTCATTTCCATTAGCGGCGAGTCTCCTAAACGGAGACAACATTTCCTTGATGAGACTGACTTTTTGATTTCCTTTGCTTTCTCTTTTTGGTTCAAAGAAGTTCTAATGTGAAATGTGATTTTGCATGAATCCACCGGAAAAAACAGATCCCCACTATTCCAGTGACAACCAAAATTCACATAGAAATTCTCTCTCCGTAGTTCTTTGCGTATATTCTTGCCTTTCAAAATAAATTTTACTCCACCCCCAACCTAATAATAGAATTATTTCCACCCTCACTGCCTAATTTAGCATCTCTTCAAAATTCAAAATTCCAAAGTCAAAAGAAAACGCAAGAAGAACCCTTCGGAGATCTGACATTGATTCACCCACAACTTCTTCTTCTTCTTCTGTGCAGCAGCCTCAAAAGTCTTTCTTAATTCATCATCACAACTACTTTTGGCAATTAGTTTGCAACTCTCTTCTTCTGGCATTTCTTCTCTATAGTTTTAACATCATTATTACACTTTCCTACGTGGCTCCACAGTCGGTAAAAGTGAGTGAAGCAGTTGCACTTCTTTCTTATCCCGAAGGGTATTCTTCTCCACAGAAGATTTAAAGAAGAAGCTGAAAGAAGTCGTCCCAACCAAACGGAGCCACACAAAGATGATGATGATCACAAGCTCTCTCGTTAATATTCAAAAGTAATCTACTTGGTACTTGCTGCACAGCCAACGTCTGAGAGTCTGAGATGTTATAGAGGAGCAAGCTAATAAGAACACTGAGAAGCATCCAATTAAAATGAAAGTTTAAGAGTTATGACAAGAGACATGGCTCACGAAAGACCCTCCCGTCTTTCTCCTCGCAGTCCACCCTTTCTCTCACGTACTCCCTCTGTTCCTACTTTCATTTCATCCAGTCCATATTCACCGACGTGGGAAATGAAAGATGAGTTTTATGTTTGTCTTTCACACTTTTTTAACTCCAGGCAATATTAAGCTTAAGCTTAGGCCTTAATTCCTCACACTAACAGTTATTCCAGGGTCCGAAATTCCACCACACAGACTTCTCCAGACTCCAGACAGAGTGGACAAGCGTATAAAAGAAATTAGCTTTAATATAAAAGCAAGAGATAGTCAATGGAGATGAGATCTTATGCAATTTCTGCTCTATTTGTCCACCCAACGTACCGTAAAGGGTTTGTGATTTTTCGATTAGGTTTTACAAGGATTATATGTCGTACCATTACAGACTTCTATTCATCACAGACCATCATAGGAATTTGGAAGAATGGAATGTCATAAAGGGACCAACTGAGTCCAAAACAGAAGCACAGTTGTAGCGTATTCCCGGAGATTTGAAGAAGTATTAGGGCTCTACCAAGAGACTAATAAAAAAGACAGTTGCAAAAATATACGACCTAATTATACTCACATTGCGTGGCTTCCTTTCTTCTCCCTCGGGACCTTTTTGAAATATTACGAGATCTCAACCAGCACCAAATGCAACTTCGTCATGAGATTCGTGTACAACATTGTTTAGCTGTATTATTCCAACTCTTCTTCTTGTACACATGCACATGTGATCTCCCTCTCTAGCATTCTTTTTAATGCACCCTTCCTTCCTTCCTTTCTCCCAAAAGCATCTCTCTCTCTCTTTTCCCAGAGTGAAATCCATTTACAATTTAACCATCAAATCAGTCAAGAATCAATAGGCCCGTTAAGCAAGGCTACTCTTCCAACTACCAACTTCCAACTTTCCAAAAACTTACTTTTCAACGAAGAGGAACTTATCTCCAGAGCTTTCGTAGCAAGTTCCCTTCCCTTCAATGGATTTACTGTCAATCAGAATCGGATTCGGAATCCCAGACTGGAACCATTTCCCTTTCCACGAGTCCGGGAGCTGGCAGTTTCCTGAAATTACATATTTACATAGGGAATTAGGAAAAGATCAGCAATGTCAGAACAAGCCACCTGAGTTCCTGCGTCCAGGAATCAAGAAAGTTAAGCTTTTTCCATTTCACATTCCATCTCATCTTGAAAGTAGGCTATCTACATATGAATACCTCACTCTCTCTCTCTCTCTCTCTGCTTTTACTTACCTCACATGGCTCCATCCCTACTAACTCTCTCACTTTTCTCTTCTCCGTACCTTTCTCCTCCGAAGGCATACAGATTCATTACTACATCCTGTTATTTATGGCTACCCATTTATCAAAAAAACCACATTAATAATAAGATATTTCAATCTGGACTTCTCCCTTTTTTAGCCAACCATACACGGTGAGTCTCCTTCCTCTTCTAAATGGCAAACCACCGCTGTAATCTTCCCATTGTATCCTCCTTACCTTTAACTTTAAGTATATACGTGTGTGTGTCTCTAACTAAAGAGTTGTAGTCTCTGAGTGACTTCAGCTCAGTAAAATACTTCCACTTTTTCACTTTTATTTCAACTCGCAGCAGGCGCTCTGCATTAACCGTTTAAAACTTCGGACATAAACTTGCCTAGGATAAGCCACTCCTGCCACAAGCACAAGAGCATTGCTTTTCCAGTTCGTAGATTATGACATTAAATATCATATAGATAAGGGAATGTGTGAGTCATTTATTACTCACGACTTTCCCCATTTACCTTCCCTCGTAAACCTCCTTGTGTATTGGAAACCACTGTCAACTTTGCAGTTTCCTCTGAATTTCCACTATTTGCACACATTCCTCGTAAAAATCTCTCCATGTGTGTGTCTATTCTAAAAGTAATCCTACAAAAATCTAAAGCGAGTAAACAACTTGAGCACAGGGAGTCTTCCTCTACTTGAAACAGTCGACCGTGTCGAATCTGAGAAAATTGGAGTTTATTGTCGACATTAATCCACCTGGAAGATTGTCGGAATAAAAGCAGCAGAGCTTCCCTGGTTCTTTTAAACTCTTCCTCAGTAATAAACGACATTAATCATGCCATTAAAAATACACAGAGATTACTCATCCAACATTATTTTTACATAAGAAAAATCCAAGCTGCCTCTCGTTCTGCACTTAATTCCAATAACAACAAACAAGAAAGTAATCCAGAGTACTCGTTGAATTAAACCACATTAAGTCCTCCCACACGAAAGACATGTATCTAGAAATCTTTTTACTTAAGTTATACTCTTAGGATTTACGAGGAAGTAAATGCATCACATAGTGTCTTAATTCCCTTAAACTTACTTAAGACATTGTACATCGGAGTAAACAGAATTCTCGTAGGAGGAACAAGAAGGGGAAATCACAATCAGTGATGGGCTTAGTGAATGTGCTTTGTTCTACCTTAAAGAGACAATAGCCTTCGTAACTCAAGTCTTTCTAATACTCGAGCTTTATTGCTGTGTGTAGCTTCTTTCTAAATTCTACTTCAACCAACGAAAACACACACACTAAGGACAGAATAGACATGTTTAATCCCATAATCTTTATTGAGGATTTGAGCCACCGGAATTCGTATGAAAGAACCTCCTCTACGCATACACATACACAACATTGGAAACCAACTTTGAATCGCAAGAAGAGAGATGCACAGTGTCTTCTTGTGTGCATTGTCAAAGTTGTATCTTAAATCTCTTAATTCTTTTAGACAAAAGCATACAAAGTACATGGCAAACAGTGGGCGGAGGAGACTCTCCTGGAGTGATCTAATAATGTACACACAGATCTCAAATGTGTTTGCATAATATAAAAAGCTGTTGGGGGAAGCAAGTTACTGTAAGAATACATTTCGTAGTATAATATCAATTCCCGTTATCACGTTTTACACCTATCCATACATATGAGTTTAAGACATCTTCACTCATTTGTATTATACAATGCAGGATATGTTTCGACACTGCTACTGAACTCTTTCTAAAATAATATAAATTGACAAGCCTGCTAGAAAATTTCACATTTGTTGACTTTTTAATTATTTTTGTTAGATGAGTAAAGTACCTATTGTATCTTGTGTAATGTTGATATAACAATTTAACATAGGTTTAGTCTCTACTCTCCACTTGATACTTTTTGCAACTATTATAGTGAATACTGCATACTACATAATACGACTTGAGCGATAAAATAAAATCCCAAAAATTTCTATTCCTTATCGCGCCTCACTTCCAATTGCAAGCAGAGCAGACTTTTAAACAATTCTTGATCTTTGTTTGAACCTAAAGATACTTGAAAGTGATCGATAGTCACCTCGCATCTGATCAAATCCATGTATGTAATGCATATTTGATTTATGGTTGGGTGAAACTACTCGAACACACATTTTTGCTAGTCCCAGTCTCAGCTACTCTCAAGTCTCACAGTCTCACAGCTGGGGCGATCAGATGGAAAGTATGAAAGAGAAATCAGCATGAGAATTCTGTGCTGAAAGAACGGCGGAAGCATATTACACAACACGTAAATACATACATACATACATACATACACACACACGAGAAACCACTAAGACACACGAAGAACATTCTTCCCATAACATGCAAAACACAAGGATTCTCTTCTACACTGACAGCTCAGCAACAACACAAAACAGAATCCTCTCCCACAATAGAATTCTCCAGTGGACTTACATTTGCCTCTGTGTGTCCGTGTATACCAGAACTCATCCGTCATAAACCCTCTGCATGCATATCCACTCGTACTTTCACTCCTACTTTCTCCATCTTATCTTTCTCCTTCTTCCCCTTCTTCCAAGAAAATCCTGTCTTATCTTTACCCAAGGGTTAACCCACATCACTCCCTCTCTCCGTACTCTCTTTCTCTCTCTGTATGTCTATGTCTATGTCTATGGAACTTACAAAGCTCAAAGGAACAACCAAGAAGAAAACCCAAAGATTCAGCAAATAAGAAAGTTCACAGAAGAGGAAGGTAAAACCATAAGGAAATTCTGGATGATTTCTCTCTCACACAATTCTATTCCAGGTAAGAAGATGCAAAAAACTCCTCAGTGGCTCTAGAAGACAAGACTCTCTCTCTCTAGACTCTCAAGACTTAAACTCAAAGCCAAAGAATCTTCTCAAATACACCAGAAATATGTAGACAACAGCAAACATATGTATGCCAAACCACAAAATCTCCAACTACTAACAATAAGAAGGCATGATCATATTCCCCATTAAATTCACACACACATAAATAATATGCTATGCTTGAATATATATTCGTAGGTTTACATTCCTTCTGTTTGCTTGTGTGAGTTTCGATTGGAATCAAGTTGTTTCACTTACACATATCCCACACTCAGCATACAAAGGAAGCAGTAAGATTGTTCCCTGAGTGAGAGAAGGCGCGACGATAGACGAGAGAGAAGTTCCTGTGAAAGAGCCAAAAATGGTCTACGAGAATTTTCCATAAATCAGCATTCCTTAAATGTATGGACAAATATCTTCAGCTCCTCGTTTTTGTCAGGTCAGCATCTACATCTGCTTTCTTACACAACCGAGTCAAATATAATCAAAGTTGGAGGAAAAGGAGACTTCCCTCTTGTCCCTAAAGAATTGTTCTCGTCTCCTCCTAACACTCCTGTTCTCCCTATACATTCCTCTTCTATAATACTCCAGTGTGAACTAAACTCCTAAACTACGAATGAAAGAAACGACTCAAAGGAATCTTAACTTTGTGCTTAAGTAAGTACACATATAAGCATGACGATACCGACACTCAGCATTGCAAAAAGAATAAAGGGAAACCTACACTACACACTGTTACATGTATAAAAAGTGTGAAGTGTCTCAAGAAGAAGAAGAAGCACAAGTACAACTCACAGTTGTACACTGTAGGTGTATTATACACCCGTAGACAAAACCCCATACACTACACACACACACACACACTATAGTATGCAACATTCATTGGACTTTATTTTTAGCCATATAGAATTTTGCACACTCACAGCAAGACTTTTTATTGTACTCGTTCACACAAGTTCACAAGTCAGTGAAAGACTTTCACTCACTTTCTCTCGGTCTTTTGTGTGTGTCACTTGTACAAGAAGCTCTGCAAGAGTCTTCGTCTCAAAGTCTAAAGTCTCGTAGAGTTTCACAGAGTCTCAGCGATTGACAGGGAACATACAAAGCTCAGCAGAACAAGTTCGCCCATGTCTCCAGTATTCTCCATTTGACTTTCTCTCTCTCTCCTTTCTCACTCTTTGCAAATATCAAAAGAATAAAATAAAAACTTTCTTTGAACATTTGATTCGATACCCCATGCAGTAATGACACAAAACGAAAGAAATACACGCAACGAAATTCACATACAAGAAATCTACTTTTGTGTGTCTACAGTCTACAGATGGCTGACTGATAAAAAAAAACTTGTGCATCTGATCGATCAACTATCAAAGGGTTTTGTTCCCATTCTTCGTAGTTTCTCTGAAATGCTACAATACTCTCAATATAATATATTATCATCCACGTGTACATTCAACATTCCTCGAGGCAATTTAAAACCACTCTCAAATCGATTTGCCCCACTAGCACAAGTTACACACAAGTTAAATGAAAGCAGTATTATTGCTGCTGGCTCCTTCTACTAAAATACTTTACAATTTCACTATACCCTACACACAGTCTTCTACGAGATATAAGACTAACGAAAAATTCTGATTACTAGAATTTACGATGACCTTTGCAATTCCTTTTAATGCGATTCAGCTCAACTTTCCTTCCTCATTCTTATCCATCAGTAACTCAACGACGACGATGATGATGATGATGTCCACACCCATTAAATAAAATACATCTGTGCGTCTCTCTCTCACTCCCTTCACACACTACACAGCAGTCAAGTGCCATTGATACCACTTGACAGGATGAAGAGAGAACTCTGAAGCTCTGAATGAGACCTGAATAGCTCACATTTCATGCACGTCGAATTCCTCCAATTCACCGAGTGTCTAGGAATGATGAACAGACTAAATAATGGGTTTAACTGTTCAAAAAATTAATCTTGTCAACAAGACCGTAAATGTGTGAAGTTGGCTTGGCTCTTCACCAAATCCAATGAAAGGGCTGAGTATCACGCTCCAGCGTGAGTTGTGGCGAGGCTGAACTTCCACACACAAGTTTTTGCGGAATCTTACCCACCACTCATTGTGTGGTACATATCCCATAATCCAATTCACTTGAGTGAACTATGCAAAAAAAACAAGGAAAATCTGCTTCTCCTACTTCTCCCAAATGGTAATTTTTCCTTCTCCTTCTTCCTATTCCTACACACACAAAGCGTAGCTTCATCGCTACTTAACTAAAAAGTCTCAAGAGTGACCCTTGAGTAGACCGAAGGGAAAAGCAACACGCATTTAGTCGCATTTGTAACAAATTTGTGCCCTCACAAACCATCAAGACCTTCAAGACTCAAGACTATGATGAAGTAAACCACCCGCCTTCCATTATACACTTTCTCTCTTGTCTGCAAGAAAAACTGATGATGACACTTAAGTCCCTATGTACACATTAATCCTGTGATACTCCTAGAACCCACACTATACTTTACTATGCTATTCTAAAATACAAATTACACGCAAACATTCCTCGAGAAGCTGTATGCATTCACTCTGAGATCTGAGAGTAATTCTTGGGTGGGAACACAAGTGAACTCAACCTCGAAGCCTGTAAAAGTAGGAAGATCGAGACACCCCTTAGTCCACCATTACAAACGGAGTAGAGAAGGAGATGCCGACGACGACGAAACCGGAACTCATTTCTCTCTTTAGTGAATAAATGGGATTTTTCATTACATGTAACAACCTATGAAACACTCTATTAGGATGAGCGACGACGATATACAGGCGAAACACTCAAGGAGGAAATAACTTTCGCATGCAAACGAATGAATATGGGATGAACGAAACTAACGAAAGAAGGAACCTCCACTAAATTCACAACTCAAAGAGACTCTCTCTCTTCTCAGCCTTCTCATCTCGAGAGATGTCTTCTGGGAGCAAAAAGTTTTCATCTGTGGAAAAATACGCTATAAATTACAAATGCCCTGATTTCCCTTCTCCTCCTTCTTCTCATCCCTAATTTTAATTTTATGAGTGTGGATGGTCCGTCCGGATAAGCCCTCAGCAACTCCTCACCAAAACTAATGGAAAAGTAGACTATACGAGCTAAGCTGAGCCCATCAACACAGACCCAATATAAATGATAAAGGAACTTTTGCTCACTCCCTCAAAGAGAAATAGATCATTCCCCATGATTACTTAGTCTGGCCCTCCATTCCACAACAGGCCAATATTGAATATAACAAAATACACACACACACACACACATGCAGAACTTTTCGGTTAGGAATTTAAAGCATCCATGAACACAAGTTACTTATATACCGAAACATAGTCAATAAACTTTGTGAATTTCGACCAAGGGAATGAATGTTCTGTTAGTTGGTTGAGTACCCTGGCTCATAAATATACAAGTGGCATGTAATCAGATGGCAAACACATGGGTGTTGACATGTTCTCCACCGGAAAACAACCAGTAAATCTTCCTCTCCTACCCGCTTTTTATACTCTCCTTACTTACACACATTACAACCTCGCTCCTACTTTTACTCTTTCCTTCCTTCCATCAACTCTCACCCAGGAATTTGCCGATAATTTCCCTTCATTATGCTTCACTAAGCTCTAAGCTCACTCCAACAACCATCTACAGTCCATGAAACTATGGATGAACACACTGAAAGACGAGGAGTTGAAGTTTAAACGGTTTTTTTGATGTGTCGAAATGAAATAGAATAAATCTTGTTTTGAAGGTGAAATTTTGACCAAATCATTTTCCTTTACAAATGTTACGTTAATAATTATTAATATTACTGTAGTCAGATGCTGTTTTTGCACAAATGCTTGTTTGAAATCCCTTTAATTCTCATAAATGTAGTAATAAGGAAGTTAAAATGTAGAAAGAAAAATATTCCCGGAACAAGATTGTGAACAAGTCAGAAAACGGATAATGAGTGTTGGAGGGTTCTCCTATTCCAAGTAATGTCTTAGGGAGTCATGTTCCGTAATAAGGAAGCACATCTTGTGAAGATCTGATTGCATTCAAAGCATTATCCTCATCAGCCAAGAAGAAGAGCTCCTCTACACTCTCACCACCAACACATTCATCCTCACAACTTGAGTCACCAAAAGACGGGACTAGACTATTTATACTCTTCTCAAAATTACTTGAATTCTAAGTTTATTACTCCGGTTGTACTTGAAGTTATGTATTCTGTCAGCCTACAGTCATTCATCTTACGGCTAATTAGAAATTCCTTGGTCGTGAAACCCAACATGCAAAGCAGCCTTTCGCTCCCATCCACTCCACATACAAAACTATGATAAAAATCACTGGTGGAATTTTAAATTTGAATTCACCCGAATTCACATTCAACATTTCTTATCGTCAGTATACATATCTTATTTATTACGTAGCTTCTTCGAACGCGCTAAACAAAGATTCTTCATAATTCAACCCATTCATTCAAAAAACATTCGCAACTGCTCTCCGTTTGTCTATGTAATTCCCTTCGTTATGTATTTTTTAATGAGATCAGCTCTCTCTCTCTCTCATTAACCCTACCCACCTTTATTTCATACCTCGACTCTCCACTATTCAGTAATTGATGATAAAAATGATAATTGCTCTTTGCTTGTCTCTCGCTGACCAACGGGTTAAACTACAGTGTGCCTACTTACATGCAAGAACATTTTATGTCACCAAAAGTACACCATGGCATTTAAAAAATTAATTATCTCCACCGGACTCTTCGAACATTTCAGTAAAGGGCGAGTTACTTATTAAAAGAGACCAAGTGTGTTTTGTTATAATTTCCAGGTTCTGTTTCTAACACAAACTTGACTAGTCGGCTCTCCCCTTCGTAATTAAAATGATTATGGGATACAATTGGGACTCTTTGAGCTGTTTTAACCCGAAATAATGTATTGAACTATTAGTGGCTTAGTGCAGCGGACGAGTTTTCTCTCTTCATTATTCATACAGGGCGAGGCAGGTTGACAAAAGTAGTAAACTTTCTCCAAAATGGTCAGATCATTAGAACAATCATAATCCATCCCTCCTGTTCATCATGAAACTCTCTCCTGCCTCTTTTAGAGTTGAATTCTCAAAGTCGATTTTAATTTACCATCATCATTACATTACCCTTCTTCCTCTCTACTCGGCTTTTATACTTATACTTAATGCCCACTGCCAAATATCACTTTCAATGAAGGGAAATTACCCGAGTTTATGACAATTGAGCATTAATACTTTATGTCCGTGGATTATTGATCATTATTCTGTTACTCCTTGTTGCTCTCTCGTCCAATTTGGGGAATAGATAAGCTATACAAAATATATACACATACTATATGCTTTCCACAGGGTATCATCAGCCATACAGCAACTCCCCTCGTCTCCAACTCCACAGGGTATTGTTAATGTAAAAGATATTTATTCTAAATACTCATAAACAAAACAATATTATTCCGTATATGTGAGCATTTGGACTGATGAACATTACTCGCGTTCAGGTTCGTTATAAAAGCAGTTAACAACGAACTTAAGCCAAGGCTGAAGTTAAGTGTAGATAATTCCGTTTTAATCCATCTCCCTACCTGAGCATCAAAGGTATCATTTTGTCAACATAAAACTTAATTTGCAACACAAGATATCTATCAATAAATAACATTCTCAGATAAACTAATACTGACTACAAAAATTCTCAATACCAACTTCAAAACCTTCGATCCACATCCAATTTAGCATCATTTAAAATTAATGCCCTAAAATGGAATGAGAACGATTACGTCAAAAATCGAATCCAACTCCTCCTCCTTAAGCATATCGCGTAATACATATATGCAAACAAGACTGCCTAAAAAAACCCACACGTGATATTATACCGTTTAAACCCCTCCGGAGAAAGCACTCCATGTATGAAATCCACCCATATTATTTCTACATATGCACGCAAACAACTGCACTGCCTCCATTTTTACACATTTTTATCCATTTTTCTGCCTAAAACTTCCAGTCTCTCTACTCATCCTTTGTGAATAAGATGTGCACGCAGGACGCAGTGACATTTGTTCCACCACCACGCACGTCCATCACAATCATTCTGGTGCATAACTTTTTGTCACTTTTATTTGGAGAGTGGCAACAACATTCATAGAATGCACCGTGTGTTTGTTGTGTGTCCTGTGGTGACAATAAAACCCCTGGAGAAATACGTGAATCACAGATTAGATGGGTTTTTACATCCACATCCACCAGTCAAAGTCTCAAAGTAGAAGGGAAAGACTGTGGGACCGTATCGTCTGCTCTACTCTTCATTTCCATCTGCCACGTATGATGTGATGTAATAAGCATTTCCCAAGTGCTAAGAGGAATATTATACAATCCAAGATGAACATTTCGTCTGGGGTGAAAGGGTGAAATTGGTAGGTGTGGTGGAACAACTACGCGACTTCCTTATCCCTTTCACAATGGGATTTTTTACATTATTACAATGCAGTGTCTGTTGTTTCTTACAGTTTGTCACAGCCGGCATTGAATGATGACTTCAATATAAGACTCAGATGAAAGAAACACACACGCCTTTTCTTTCAGTCAGATGAAGCGAAACTTGTAAATGGGATAAATATTTGTACAGGGTGGAACACAATACTTCCCAACATTTCCCTACTTTCCCCTCGTCTTCTTCTTCTTCTTCTTCGCTGCTATCTCTCCAATATATGCAAACAGGTCCCAATAATCTAAAACTGGGATTTTATTCCCAACACTTGTAAATCGGGTGGATTTAAACTTTCTAAAAGAAAACTTACGAGACTATTTTCCCTGAAAACTTTCAACTTCTCAACTCGAATCTTTGGTGCATCTTGTTGTGAGTGAGCTTAGGCTGATCCACCTCACTGTCATCTTTTTATACTTTCACTTTAACTTTTTCAAACACTCGACAGTGTTGCAGTTCCTTCCTTCCTTCCTCTCTTTCTCCACTTCTCCCTTTGTTATATAACCTACACCTATACTTGTGCTATAGTAAGTTTCCGAAAATCAAAAGTCGTTCCCGAGAAAAGTGAAAGTTTCCGAGAAGACCCTGCGTGCAAGGATGAATGAGAGATCCATTAAAACCAAGTGAGAAGGGGTTTTCCCCAGGCATCCAGCTGTGTGCAGAATGTTGACAGCCCTCATTTTGCATACTTACCCTTCCAAAGCAACTCGTGACATTTCAACAGAGTTACACACATTCGTCAAACTGTCTCTCCACACTCTCCTCAGTCGTCGCACCAGAAGAATTCTATTTCAAGAAAGATGCTGTGGTACGATACACAAATGGAACTTGCTACCTCCGACCTCCTCTTCATCACCCTTTAACACATAACACACACACACACACACCGCCTATCTCCTCAGCTTACGTCTGTTTCTCCAAACTAACTTATCTCAACCCTCAACTCTCATCTTTTCAAGTAGAATAACTGAATTTACTTCCTCACTCCTCCAGAGAGAGAATCTCTCTCACTCTTTGAACTCCAACCTACTCACACTCTCTTGTAAAAAGTAATCTCTGTAAGTTCAGCCTGTTGAAAGCCAAAGATGATGATGACTGCGATGATGATCTTCATACCAATGCCTGTATGTCATTCCTCCAACCTTCCTACATGTCAATACACTAGACACTAGACACACAGCATCAGTGTGTATCTTCTTGTGGTGAATATATACTCACAGACTCACAGATACAAAGTTGACAGTACATCTCATCCCTTCCCATACAATCTCATCATCATTCTTAAATGAAAGCATCCACTCATCCGACAAATTCTCATTTACTTTTCCAGTCACTCATCCCATCATAACAGAACTACGGAGTAGTGAAACACACAAACAACAAAGTAGGGGATGAAAGAAAGGATTATTTCGGATATTCGGATACTCTCTCACAAACTCACACTCTTCATGAACTTCCTACAAAATCATTACCAAATGAAATGGAATCTGAGGCAGACAAGCAGAGAGACGGTAATTCCTTCCTCTCTGTGAATGCTGGGCGTTGAATCGTTGAGTCGTGATTATTTACCACACGTTACACATAATCTCGAAAGTTCAAAATCAAAACCAAAACATTTCTTCCTCGCAACTTACCGTGGTTGTGATTGTATCGAGATCGGCTTGATCTGTACCCTTCAAAGTAAGGACCATCGTCTTGATCTTGATGCGCTTGTTGTTGGTGTTGCAGTGGTGAATGTTCATTATTATGGGATTCAGGAGTGGAAGAGTCTTCTCCGTTGGAATTGGAGCTGCTGCTTATGAAGCTCTCCATTGGCTTTTCTACAGCCTCTCTTTCTTCACCGTTGTTCGAATCTTTAGTCACTGCTGGATGCGATCTTATGTAGTGGGATGGTTCATACTGAGTCTCTTGGTGATCCTCATGTCGCTCATTATCTTCATGTTGCTGTTGGTGGTAGCGGAGGTGATGATTCTGGTGCTCACGTCTGCCATCGTGATTATGGAAGTGATGATGATGGCCACGCGAATGGGAGTGGTGATGACTTCTTTCCCTTCCAAAGTCGTCAACTGATCGTACTTCGTCACTTCCACGATAAGCATCTGCGAAATATAAAGAAGGAGAGAGTGTCAGAGAGTCTGCTGCTACTACAACATTAGTTTTACTTTCCTCGTGGAGTCAAATCGTGTAATGCCAAAAAGCTAAAGAGGAAGAGAAGAACAGAAGGGAACAGCAGGACACAGCTCACAGTGCAGTTGCATTATTGAATATTATGTAGGGTTGTAGAACACCCAGGGAAAGTACGCGATGATGATGGGAATGTGAATGTGAGTGAGTTGATATTTATGTTATGCTTTCTCTCAACAGTTCAATAAATATAAATTTCCGATTGTTCCCTCTAGTCTTCCTACACACACACACCCTTCCTTCTTTCCTCCACTCAAAGTCCGTCCAGCATATGAAAGTCATACGGTGACTGCTGTAGCTACAATTGGTAGAACAAGGAACGACGGGCATATGAAAAAGTGAACTACCCGAATTCGTGAGTATGTGTATGGATGGATATGTGAAGGAAAGAAGGATGAAACGGGAGGAATGAGTCGACGGTTGTTAGAACCACTTTCAACCACTCAACCCCCTACCGAGTGCTCTTTGCTTTCTCGTAATTTCCTTCGAGAAAAGTTAATCATTTTAAGGACCAAACAGCCTCCTCTGTCTCCTTATTTTCGTGGCTAAGTAAGTCTACGGGATGCTTTGAAGGCATATTACTTGTTTCGTCTGTGTCCTGAGGGTCTGTAAAGATTTACTGGGAAGAAATAAGAGTGCTACACTCAGCTACACTCTGGGTACCTTCCTTCATCGAACTCACACGACTGATCTTTATCCCTACCTTCTTCATTCACCCGTCTCCCTTGTCTCTGAGACAGACACACACGACTTTAACCACGTACAAGTACAACAAGTTCCTCCTCAGATTTATATCCTACGCACGCAACAAGAACAAATATTCTCCCATCCTCAGTAACAATGCTAATGATGTGGATGAAATCATCAAAAATGAGAAACTTTCCTCACACATCCACAACTTCATTTGCACTAATGGAGATCAACCATCAGCCTGAATCTTCTCCTCGTGACTCCTTCGTGTATGTGTGTGTGTTAAGTAAATCCCCAACTAAACTCAAACCAAAAGAGAGAGACTTCAGCTTTTACTTAAATGATAATATGAGTCACTGAACATCACATCTCTAAGCACTCGCTTAAAATCAGCAGGAGATCAGCTTTCCTCCGGGAAAAACACGATAGTTCACTTTTACCTTCCACCTTATGGAAATAGTAGGCATATAAATAACCTTAAATCAAAATCAAAATCAATTAAGCCTCATCCCTTCCTTCGCTTCGTGACGTTTATATTGAAGTCTTCCTCCTCAATTTGCTTTCCTTTCAATGGCAGCTCATCAATTTCATTACATCTTTGTAAAAGTCATTTCCATCCTACGGCCAAGATTATTGCATGCAAGGAGTTCCATATAGCCGAACCTTCATGTCTTTTCGGGACCAGAATTCATTCATAACCGAAATCCATCCTCATGTTTGGAGCATCCTCCTCCAAACACACACAACATTACCTTCCAAGATGTTACTTCCCCATTTATTTCCATCAAAGTAAACTAGGTAAGTTGGCGGAATGCAGGTTTCACTCTCAGACAGACACACAACACATCACCATCACTGCCATCCACTCCAGAATTACCTTGAGTGAAAGTATCACTTTTATTACTCTCCCGAGTGTCAGTGACTTTGTGTGCTTTCAGCCTTCCAACTTCCAACTAAATTAAAGAATGCAACGTCTCCTCTTCCCTCCGTATCATTTTATACACATCTCAACTTATACACATCGTGTGCTACACACATCAGAAGAAAATTAATTAGCAAATCACAAGATTGGCGGAATGGGGACAAGTGGAGAAAGTCAACCTGAGGAAATTAAATCCTGTCGTCTCGTACAACGAAGACGGATAGGTGAGCCTCCCTACAACACAGACTCACCTCATTTTTTTCAATATTCACCACATATACACACACACACGCTATAATGTAAATTTAAAGAGATAGGCCACATTCGCTAGATTACCCGTAGGTCTTTTCCCTAACCACCCAGTTCCACTTTTCCCCGTATAAATTGTGTCACAACCCGTATAAATGACTTAATCAAATATTCAACTGTGTTTGTATTTCAACTCATTCGGAGTTCCAATGCAATAGACACACACATTTAACATTTTTATCCTCTCTCCTCTACTCTCTTTTTCCTAAAAACCAAGAGACATTTCACCCAGGGTGGTAAGTATATCCCTTTTGTACTCACTCTCTCCCACAAAACAAAACTCCCATAGTTCTCACAGCCATCTTTCACAAAGCATAAAACACGTTGAGGAATTTTTAATATCCTAAACATCAAGCAGACCTAAAATTCCCTTTCATGTGCCGTTTAAAAGGCATCTCTCTCTCTCTCTCCTCATCGCCTTCTTAAAAGCAGATATGCATTCAAGTGAAAGTACACACAGGGAAATGCACCAAGACATCTTGATGTGACACGTTGAACACAATTCATTATAAAATATGAACACTCACCCTGTTCTCTCCTCCCTTTAAATCTATATACAAATTGTATATGCAGCCTAAATATGATACAGACTTGAAGCACACAAAGTACACCCACAAATTTAAAACCAGACTCAAGTCTCTACACAACACACAGGAGCACCTGGTGCTTCTTGGAAAGAGTAAAAGTTTCCAGAGAGTTCCTATGAAATAAATACCCGGCTAGTCAGATGACAACAAACCCCAACTAGCCTTGAGCCTTCAAGAGAAAGTTCCTTGGAATAAACAACGAACACTACAAGCTACAAAATACTGAAGATTCTATACATCCCCTCTCAAACTCCCAATATGCATCACAAGCCCACATTTCGGTCCTTCACGCTCCCCACTCATAAGTTAGTATTAGCACGTAGTAAAATTTTAATTCTCTAATTACTCCTTCACCCTCTCTCTCTCTCTCTCTCTCAGTGTAATTCAAAACTTGAAACAAAACCACATTTTCAGTCTATCCCTAAGTGTCGTAAATTAACGGGGAAAACAAGTGAGAGTAACCCAAAACTCAAACCCTTGGGCTCTTGTGACAAGTGTGAGACACCCAAAAACTCCAAAGCAAGCCAACATAACAGCCAATACAGCCAACATGTAACAAATCCCAAGGCTACTTTTCTTCTTCTCTTCCTCGTGAATCTCAAACTTCAATTTCAACGTGTGGATTCGATTACAGGCAAAACATTATGTACAACTTGGAAGCAGGAGCAGAAGCCACTTGTCAATATCCTGGTGTGTCACAGTGTGGCCCTAAAACCAACCTAGACTTGTTATTCGTTATTCTGAGCTCAAATGTCGCCGTGTAATTATCCCTACCTACACACTCACATCAGTTCATTAGAAATGTACCCAATTCTGAATGACAGTTTAATAGGTAGTCATCGATCCTCATAATTCACGAAGTAACTATAACTCACCAAAAGGATCTCCCGAAACTTAATGATCGGTCTCATTATTTCCATCTTAATATTTTAATTACATTTCACCTCACGACTCACACACACACACACACATCCTTTCAAATTTCAAGTAATACAGCAGACATTTAAGCAGTAGAGAAACCTAAAAATTTGCACGTTTTACTCGTACCCAAATTGCATATAAATGGCGTCTGAATTTCAAAACATTTCTCCATAATCAACTTAATAAATATAAATTGGGAGTTTTAGGAGAAACCCTTCTTCGTATCTGAAAAAAGTATGCTAAATTAATTCAACTACTACAAAAGCAACGGCAGTTTGAAGCTGGTAAAGTGTCAACGGACCTGTCAACAACCATTCCAGCGATATTAAACGATACGAAAGATTGAAAGAAATGGTGAAGTCACCGATGGTTAAATGGAACCTCCACTGTACTGTCACTGTTGTACACACACATACAGACAGTCTACTTGTTTGTAGAAGGAGAAATAAGTTTGTCCCACAATTTTATGTTGGCCTTGGCGAAATTCCTTCTTCTAGATTCTAGGCTGAGGCAGCATGCATGCAGGAGTGTGTGTGTGTGTGCTCTCACTTTCTCCCATCAAAATATGTGACTCCACCAGATGATGATGATGTGCAAAAAAGCAGTTTTATATTTCTTACTTTTTATCCCCTGTAAGTCCGTGAAAAGACTGTTGAGCTTTGAGAGAAATACTATGCACGTCCCGTTGTACATCAGGATTTCATTTTGACTACAAAACTGTGCTTTACAGAAACGATGACAATTTAGATGTTATTGGATTCCTGACATGGTCATCTTATCAAGGGAATTCCCTTTCTCTTCCAAAGCTTCTAACCTAACAACACACAGCTTCTCTCTACGTGGATATGGATGAAGATGAGCTTCATCCAATTCCTCGTACGGAAGAATGTAATGGTTACTTCCTAAGTGATATGGATATCCTATATAAAACTATATAGCCTGTAATGTAGGGCGCCTCTCTCTCTCGTCATTCAGTTCCAATGATGATAAGGGGGACATGGGACATCACACCCACTGGAACGGGCAACCCACCCAGAAAAAGTGGAACTCCCTTGTCACTCTTCTCTCTCAGCTCTCTCCCTTCCAAATATCGCAAAAGAAAAAGAGGTTTCCGGTCAAACGGTGCTACCAGACGAGTCTTCATCGTATAATTTCTCTCCCGTGTATTACACACACACACACACACACACTAAGCTGTATAAATATATCCTATATACTCAAATCTGTATATAATAGTAGGCCTGCGTAGACTCAAGACATAATGGCAAGTTGGCGTTTTTGTTAGCGAAAATGTGAGAATTCTCCTCGGACTGACAGTTGATAGTAATCCTATTACATTCATAGCCATTCTACGTCCAAGTCATTTCTCTACGGTTTCTACACACTCCGACAATTCTTATCACAACATGAGAAACCTACTCCAAAGAGAGAAAGACTTAGCAAATGCACTTTCAAGTGGTTATGAGTCTCGTGAAATCCAAGAAGCCAAAAAGAGAAGAAGAAGAGAGGTACTCTCTCTCTCCTTCATCGTGTGATATATTCACAATTCCATCTCCCAAAGTACTACTACCAACTTTCCCTGTTTTACGACCAGAGATCTCCGATGGAATTGACGTGTCTCATAACCTACGAAAACGCGCGCTACGGTTCCACAGCCTTTATGTTAACAATTGCTTGAAAGAAAGCCATTTCACAAGAAATGAGGATAATCATGTCGAAGCAAAGGAAACCTTTCACTCACTCTTTTACGCACAAAACTAAAAATGGCATCATTATACGCGGATATTCTACTTTTCAAACGAACTGCTCCATAAGATGTGTTCACTGCCATGTGCTTCGTACTTTCTTCCAACACTTCCACACTTCCACACTCTCCTTAAGTTTAAACGTCTAAAACATCTTCTTTCTCACACCCCATTTCCACACAAAGTCTCTCTCACTTCCTTCCGAGGAATTTCAAGAACAACCACTCAACACAGTCTTTTCAGTTCTCTGATACTTCTTCTTCTCATCCTTCTCAATCTCCACAAGCCCAATTTTTTCGCAACTTATAAAGTCCATACTTTATGGTTCGATGAAGACATTTCTCACCAGTTTTTACTTCTTCTTTCCATCCAGCCACCAAAACTGCACTTCTTCCCACTCTAAACTTACTCTCCTCCTAAAACTTTCTCTCTCTCTCACTTTCACATGGTTTTGACATTTGCAACCCTATTTTTATCCACAGATTTTGTATCATATCTCATATCTCTCTAATATTTCATTCCTCCAGTCATTTATCTGTGCTTCCTTGTGTGTACAGGGTTTAAACCTATTTTATTCCATTTCACAAAGCTTTATCATCTCTTCCCCAAGCCCTGCACGATTCATCAGGGATTTACCATTCATCTAATGTGTATACAGGTCGTTTATCATCACACCAAGCCCTTTGATTCCTCCATGATTTCTACTTTATACTCATCCACTGTATATACACGTAGTGAAACAAGTGAGGAAGTTTGTTGATCACACACACAAGTATATTTCTACTGCTTCCGACTCCAACTCCTACCAACACTACAATAGTTTCTAGTCCTAGTCCACGTCCACCGAGTTCATCTAACAAAATCCTCATTCACGTGTACTACACAACTACCTACTACCCAAAGCGTATATATTACGTGTTAGCGTGAGATGTGTGACAGCTCAATCGCAACTCCCGAGATAAGCAACACACATCGAAGTTTGATGTGCTTGGTGAAAAGAATATTTCCGCTCTAGATCTCTTGATCCTTCGAATCAAACATGGGAATAAGACATGCCACTTTCACATGTGCTTTCATTTTCCTCTCCACGATTCCTTTCCTTCCCTGCTTCTATACTTCCTACTGCTTTCACCCAGAAGAATTATAAGACTTCTCACTTCACACAATAAACATAACATAGGCAAATTCATTCCACACACAATATTAAAATACCACAGGTACAAAACCAACACACCCGAATAGGCTTACAGAACTTTGTCCGTACTTTCAATTTATTCGAATCTGTCAAAATGAGAAATACACACGTTTGCTCAGAGGGAATAATATTTACTTGGACAAGTATACATGATCACCCAATCCTGTTCAAGTAAGATGTACTTACCTTACTTTCTAAAACAAAATTTTAACTATTCAACTACACTAGATCTCGAATTCCCGTTGGAAACAAAATTTCTAGGAAATTCCGATTGCTTCATGTCAAAATACTCAACTCTTCGTATATATTCCATAAGATAGGAAAACGTGATTCCCAGAATGTCAACAGTTTCATTGTTGAAATGTTCAAGACGAAAACAAAGTTTGCAATAATACGTGTGTATGTGCCTTTCGCAAAATCCCCATCGATTTGGAACTTTCTGTATTATGATCTGCAACGTGACACAGCCCTCATTCCCTGGGCTTCTCTTCTAGTCTCTATCCATAATCCATTGTGATCGATTACACACAGATCACATTGCAAAAACAAGATGTCCCGAGAGAAGATTGCACACGGCAGCTGCCCAACCTACGCCTTTCGTCTTACTTCTAATCAAATCCCAGTTGCCAGTTGAAAGTAAAACAAGACCGTCACATTTCTATCACCAATAACTTTAGAGTAATGTGTTTTTCCCTTCAAAAATATTTTCGAAGACGAACGAAAACATTTTGTTGTTCGCAGAATCTAAGAAACTCGATAGACTTTTTCTACCCACACTGCTTGCTTCTTCCTACACACACACATGACATAGTTTTTGGATTAGAAAAACTCCGAAAAACTCACTCAGGCTAAGCCAGTGTGGAAACGTAATTCTTAAAAATTCCGGCTGAAAACGAACTATTACACGAGAGATAATGGTTATGGTCTCTTCTTCCATGAATATGATAGTCTGACGAGACTCCCACTTCCAACAACTTCCATCTGAACGTGGAAATAACTTCCCACAGTAACTGTAGAAGAGTATGTGGAATATGGAAAGAGTCACAGACTAACTACGGGAATGGACTACTTTCAAAGTCCCAGCCAGCTATTTCAAAATTTTTGGCAAATTACTTACTTTATGTGGCAGAAACTGTTACATGTTTCCTCTCCTCTTTTACATACTTTTTCATTCAAGACAATTAATTTCCTCCATATCTTCTTCATACATGTCGAGGAAAGAGACACAAACTGGTCTGAACAACTTTCCCCATGCTATTACACTTGTTCTAATGGCAAACACGGAAGGTTGGTCTGCGACTCTGCGTATGCAAGACCCACGAAAAATTTTAACAATTATCTTTACCTAAATCAGAGCAGAAGAGGTAGTTCCAAGTTCCAACTAAACTAAAGTTGTTCCACCAAGAGAGATTTCCTACGTTGTACGTCGTATAGTCTTCTAGAATCTAGAATCTTACTAGTATAGCTACTTATACCAGACTAACCTTCGTCTCCTAAAATATCCCAAAACTACCTAACCCGAATCACAATAGTAGTTTGAAACAACTTATGAAATTCCATAGAATTAGAATAGAAGAAAGAAGAATGAAACTAAAGTTCTCCCAGCTCCCAAGTCCCAGCTAACATGAGGAGAGCAGTGAGCAGTGATATACGGGCGTAATTATGATAGACCTATTCACGTAAGAAAAATACTTTCCTTCTCATACCATCGCAATCCTCATTTGAATAGACCAAAGTGGTTTGAAGTATTTATGAAAGTACGAATGCAGGAGAATCTAGAGAGGTATTCATTTCCCTGCCAAGTTCCTTTTACATTTGTGCACTGCTACATTACTGCTGCTTTCACTATTAGTATTATTATGGGTGTAAGCAACCAAGTGAAAGCACCACAATCACAGTTTTAGGTTTTAGTGGAGAGAGAAACTGTGTGGAGCAATTTATCCTGGAGAAAATATGCATCCACATCCTTAAACTCAAACCCAGTCTGACAATACCACCACCACCACCACCATCACCATCATCATCATTCCATTGTACATTGTGGATTGTGTTCCTTCCTCAGCTGTTTCAGAAAGCAGTAGCGAAACTGAAATGTATTCTTCCCCAAACTCGCCTTCTACAGGCAAACATTATTCCTACGGTGTTTTGTAGTCCACGCGTGGCTTTCAATTCTAGTAGGCACTTCCGCAACAGGAAATTGGAGTCAGGAGAGCAGATGGATTGCATTCACGATAGACTTACAAAACAGGTATTTGTTCTTACGTGTCTTTGTGCTTTCACCATTATTGTAGCCTATTTCCCTATTTGGTAGCCACCATACATAGCCTTCTACACACAGACTAAAAAGTCCTTTGGTGCTTTGCTTGTAGACCTTAACCTCACGGAATATGATTTTGATTAACTCACATCATAGGAAAACAAATGGAATCTCCCCATGGGTTTAAGTATACATAACATGTGTACCGTAGCAGCCGTGATAAGTCTCCTAATACGCCTTAAGGATAACAAAGGTTCCTACAGAGCTACACTTGAATTGAACTCTCAGTGACACTAAGCATACGTGCGTTGTTATCATATACACAGGATCTCTCTCACAACTTTCAAAGCAAATGCCAACTTGCCAAAAACTACACACTCTTGGTGAACTGCTTCCAGACTCTCTCTCAGCTTAGCATAAGTGAGGAAAGGGAACTGTTGCTGTAAAGTCACTCCTCTGTGTAAGAATAGACATCCTAGAGGAAGTTAGATTGACTCTCTCTCTATTCTGTTGTTTCAACGAAGCGTGGTGGTGGAAAATATGTAAAACTATCCTTCTATCCAAGTAATATGCCTACACACGTAAGCAGTCAAACTAAATATGCTAACAGAGAGACGATACAGAAAGAGAAGAAGAAGCCCTTTCAACTGTACTTCATTTCACTTGTGTCAAAAATTCCTCCATCCTTCAACCGACACCAGAGGAGCAAATGTTTCTCCTGTTTTCTCCCCAGAAACCCTTGAAACTTCAATATTTCATTCATCTCAAAGCCGACGATTCCAAACTTCGACAGCAATGGTTGTCGACCGTATCTCCGTTTCCTGTCTCTCCTGTCAACTCTACTTACAATTTACATCACCCTGCAAAAACTTAATGCAAGTCAACTTGTCACCTTCACTTGGGAAAGTCAACTTTCTGTGAAGGTGACGCGTATCTTCTGTAAGGTCACAATCTGGGAGGTTCCTTTTACTTCAAGGTCTCTCTCCTTCGCTCATTTCTCATATATTCCCACTGATTCCTTCGAGTGTCTTATGGATTTCCTGTGCATTGTTGGGCTATAAGAATCTAGAAACAAATGTAGCAAATAAATATTTCTTACCTTCATTGAATGGCGTTGAATAAGCCTGATGAAGATTACAAACTCCACTGATCACAGCAAAAGCGAGGATTCCTCCAATTCGTCTCCTCATTGTAACACTTTTTGCTCTGCTCTCTCCCATCTTGGCTGTGTAGAATGTTGAATCTGCAAATAAATCAGTATTGATTATGTGATTAACATGTACTCTCTCTCAACTCATTAATAATTGACAAATCCCTAATGGAAATGCTCTGGAGTGACCAACTTTACTCAAATTGAATTCCCCTACATACACAAAGATAAGCACACAAGTATACAAAGTGTGCCCGTATAAATTCGAAACTGTACCTGGCTCAGCCCCGTCTCTTAGCCTCTTAGCCTTTGACATTAAGAGTAAATATTTTGTACGGGGGAACCTTCTCGAGAAAACTCTCTAAATCAACGTACACACGGAGAAAGCACTTCTTCAGAACGGAGAAAGCAAAGAAAAAGTGACTTTGGGTAAAGTTGAAAGCTTTTGTGAAGCTGTCTCAAGGGACCCATGTGCATTTTAGTCAAAACGGAGAAAGGTGTAATATTATTTACATTTACATAGATCAGAGTTCCATTTTAACTTGAATGGAATTCTGCTCTCTCTCTCTCTCTCTCTCTCTCCGTTCACCGTGTTCCCTTTCCAGTTCCACCTTCTTCTTCTTCTTTCTCCACACTTTCTTCTCATTGTTCCCTCTCCCTTGGCTTCCACTAACTTCCATAAAGTCAACCCCATTCCTCTGTACTTCTTACTTAAAGTGTATGTAACGATATATAAGTATGCATGTATGCGAGGGCTTTAGTTATTCATGCATTTTTATTCCAATGATGAAGAAAGATTTGCGAGATTTCTCTCTCCCAGAGAGAACCAGGTGGAACCATAACGAAACGTTACAAGTTAGACACAAAACCAGATTTCCCTTTTTCCTCGAATAAATACAGCAATTCTCATAACTTGTAAAATTTTTCTTTGATCTGTACAACTTCTTATCATCTCTACGAAAGAGAAGAAGTGCTTTGGGAGCACGAATAATGATTAAACTAATGTCCTTTTCCCTCCTGGTTCTTCTTCTACTTACAACTACACACACACACACATACACATACACATACAAGCGCAACAACAATTATTATTCAACGCCTTCTCGTTTCTATCTACATTCACACAGACTGTCTCCTACAGCCCTACTCTGGTTGGGAATTGTTGAATTTAGCAATTCTGAAAAAACATCCCAGGAGTAATAGGAGCAGACGTAAAAAGGTGAGAGATAAAAACATGAATACAAGAAAATGTAGAAATTCATCCATCATTCCCCCAAATCTCTCCGTAGATAGGTCATCATATAAAATACATTATGTACTCAGAATTTCGCAATTTAATTTTTGTGTCTTACATTCCAGATTATGAAATAATTCTTCCTCCAGGGAGACTCACAGATTTGGCAAGTTTCAGTTGTTGTTCGTCATTGCGAAAGAATTGTAATTGACCGAGAATTCTTGTTGTTTTCTTCCAAATTAGAATATACGAATTTCCATCAAGCCTTCCACTCACGCATAACGAATTCTATACACTCTACTCTATACACGAGAATATGTGTGTGTTGTTTCGTCTGCCCTTTATTTCTGCTGTCAGTCAGACCTTCCATACACCCAAAAGGGTTTTGAAATCTGTGCACCATAATAATAAAAGAAAAAGGGTTCGAAAGGAGAAGCACAGCCCTCGGGTGCCCGTTAATATTGGTTAAATATTACATTGTTAGCCTAACAATTTAACCGCAAGATTGACAACCAGAAAAACCTTCAGGCATTGAATTCTCATCCACCCAAACCTCACAGAGTCAGATTCTCTTTTGCAACCAACTTCATTCACATTTTGGGAGAAGGACTTTCGAGTGTCTGCTGAGCTCCTCGTGTGTTGAGTACCATTTTAAAGACTCCTACCAAAAACTACCGACAACCAACTCCCAACTCAAAGAGCCTCAATAGAGTTCAATACTTCTCCATTCTAGTCTGCAGTACTTAGGTGAAGTGAACTGGATGAAAATTAACACCCAGCCAGTAAAGTTCCAAGATTTGCTTTGAACACAAGTCTCGGAAATCTCCACAAATGTACAACATAAGGATGATACACACACACACACAACAGAGACAAAGTATCCTCTTTCCTATTCTCTGACGTGGTACAAATGCACATCATCTCCTCAGGAAAAGCATTCAGACTTTCACAACAACACATACAACAACGTCATGTTCCCAACACACACACACACACACATGAATGTTTAGCTTAAAGTAGAACCGGTTGACTGGGTGGATCGAATTCTATTTCATTTCAGAACGGAGAGACGAATGTTCGATTTAATGGTAAAACAGCTTCCGGGCAGCAAGGGACAACTTTGTCTGTGTCTACACAGAGTAAAAGTTTTTTCCTACAAAGTATACCCACAAGCATACACACATATATATATATGAACTCTGTGTGTGTATAGTCATCACTTACTTAGCTCTATAACTCTCTCTCTCAATGCAACACGACATACAAATACACTCCCACTAAAAGACCAACCACAAGGCAAGGTTTGCTGATCAAGCAAACTTGTTAAACTTTCAACCTTAGCAAACTACCACCAACAAAATGTCAGTTGGTTTAACTTGTTTGGAGAAAGGACAAACTGACTTTCTCTCTCTCTCAGAACTGTGATACACTTAAGCCTGGTCATAGATCGGAGGAAAAGGCCAACAAAAACATACTTTTTAACTGAAACTGCTTCAAACATCAACTTGTACACTTGTACCACATACACACACAAGGCACTTTCCCTTTACCACACTCATCCCTATCACCATCATCACCATTTGATACGCACCCGACTGCACATTGAATGTTTTTGGAAGTAAAAATGTCATCTTCATCGCTACGATAACGTCCAAGGTAAATGGTATAAAGTACAAAGTACAAAGTAGCCATCCAGCAGGGACAGCAGAGCAAACAACCCAGAAACTTTCCAGTTTGCAGTTTCCAACGAAAGCAGAGAAAGGAAGCTCAACAAGATATCTCCACTCTCATGTTATGTTAATACACGTGAGAGTTTTTCCGTTTCCGGAAATAGTTCTGGAAATGAGACACAGTTGACACTCCCTTCAAATGGAATGGAAATGGACAGGAAGTTGTATAACATCCTGACCAGAAGTGGATGGCTATTATGAATAGATGATGGTGTGTCCGTCCTTCGATCCCACTCAGTCACCACCACCAAACACTCTCTCACCAACAACTCTCCATGTGATTATCATGCCAGCTCTCCATCCCATTACACACACAAAAAGACATCCAAATGTCAAGTGTGGAACACACACACACACACACACACAGTGTTGACTATTCACTGTCCTACGATCATAATCATTTCACATGAGACATGGCCATCTCATCATACTCAAAATATTCCTAGTACTTTCTAAGGTAGTCTAAAAACACGTCTATTCATCCACAACAACCACACACACATATATAAACGAGAGTGTATATCCATCCACAAGCTGTTTTAACAACAACCCGTGCTTTCACTCTCTCCTCTACTAAATGTCAAGTCAACATTACTCTGCTCTTTCCCATTATTAAATCTGTCATCCCAGCCATCACCACACTGCTGCTCAAAACATTAATAATTCCTCTTCGCATACGGCTCCCTCACATTTCTGTCATTAAAATTAAGTGTCTCTTTTGCATTAAATATCATCATTTAAAAGAAATCCCATACATTCACTTTCTACAAAGCATACAGAACTCAACTGCCTTTCTCTCTCTGTCTCTCTCTCTCTCTCTCTCTTGAGTCCTCCTGAGTGAGTGGTGAAAAAGTCATTTGTTTAAAAAGTTTTTTACGAACAGAACAAAACACATTTTTGAAATGATTCAACTCGAGAAGCATATAAAGTAATATTGGAGAGTCACTCAAGAGACTTTTTTCCTTATATTAATACCACATAGAGTGTACAGAGTACATGTCTGTATAGGAAATCTCTAGAATCTCTACCGCACTCCCCATTTATGCATTAAATCAAGATCAAGTTAAGAAAGAGCCCTTGAATACTCAGGGAACAGCGTGTGCGGCACACGATGTGCGATAAATTAAAAAAAGCTGAATGATGTCTACTCTCTCTCTCTTGTGCATAGAGAAAGTATTAAATTACTACTCTCCGAATAATTGCTCCTTCTTTATTCTTTCTTGATTTCTTTTTGATCTCTTGCCTCCCATTTTAACAAATCCGAAACTATTACTCTGCAAAAGTCTATTTGCCTTCCTACCAACGTTCTTTCACTCATTCATTCCTCTCCGCACTGTGTGGGAAGGGGATTCTTTTCTGAATTTTTAAATAGACATCATCAACTCTGCTACACTAGTCAAAGCCAAAAGATTCTAAATCTTTCCTTCCCAGTTATTTTCTTTATTTCGCCTCAATCCAATTCAGAACTTTCTATAAGAAATGTATATAAGAAACCATGTACAAAATACTTCCCTATAGTAAATTGCCCTTGTGCTAACCATAGGCCCACCCAACACACACACGCACCGCGACTTCTATTGTACTCTCTGTACTCTCCTCATCTATTAGATCCTCCGTGAGTAGGTGCATAAGTGGCTTTATATGCATTACATAAGTATACACACATACACGGCATATACTTAACCAACCTCCCTACGCACGCCCTTTCCTTCATAATGCCTTTAAATTACGTTAGATCACAGCATAAAATATTTTTAGCTAGGAAATCTCGATAAAATTGTTCTCGCTACATTAGACTTTATCCTCAGCTCCCTGCCTGTGCATTGCATCTCTCCGCTCTTTGTGGATTACCAGGGCTTTAGATAAATTTCTTTTGTGATAGAAAAATCTGCTCTGTACTTTTTGGTCTCTCCCTGCTTTCTCCTAAATTCCATCGTAGATTCGTAGAGTCACACATAGTTGATAGTAGGGCCTTCAGTCCCAAATAATAGAAGACCTAACCAACCAACGAACCAACAGATTCACGACAGAATCTTTTTAGAAACACTAAGTGTGTTTTGTAGGTAGCTAAGCTCTCTACACTATAGTTGCATTCAATCCTACTTTCTACTTTCCATCACACATATAACATAGCTCGTGTGTTTCCATTTCACTTTCCATGTTCCAATATGCCACAGGATAAACGGTTCTCTTTTCATACTAGTCACCTATTTAAAAGTAACATTTCATAGGCTACACACCTATTTAATGGTATAATATGTTCTACTTCTAAACTTGCACGTTGTCGCTGCAATCTAGAACTATAGAGTATAGACACACTACTCTCCAGCTAGATTCTAGATCCTAGATGATGCTTAAATCAAATGTGAGTAGTAGGGATCTACCCAGAGATTGTGTACATTCTAGATTGAAGATCTATCTAATCTGGCCGTGTGTTTGGTTGTATTATTGAGCCATCACATCCCATCACAGAACCCTTAAGCCTACAAAAATTTGAATATGTATTAGATTCTTCTTCCTTTTACTTTCCACCCTTCTACCTACACGTCTAACCTACCCTTCCTTCCTCGCATCGCAGCCTCCTTTTCCTCGTGTTATAAACAAACCTTTCATATCGCTTTTACGTATCCCAGCATTAAACGCAACGAACGCTGCTAGCCAAAAACAACCAAAGCAATCTAGCTCTTTGTTGTTTTATCCTTTCCCCTCTTCATCCCATGTCTAATCAATTTTTACGGCCTATTATCCCTCCCAAAACATATTTTCCATATGGATTTTTCTCTTTACTCTCTCTCTCTTCATTCTTCTTTCATTCCCTTCCCATCGCAGTACAAAGTTTACACGAGAATATGAGTGTGGGAATATAAAAAACCAATCTTTTGTCTTTCCACCAATCCAAAGACTTATTTATTTAAAATACTCCACATATTAAAAACACTTTTATGCAATATGCAAATTCCTCCCAGTCATCAAAGAGTTTTTT